>JAYEVD010000905.1:0-288778 GCA_036346405.1 Phyllostachys edulis
TTGTGCCCAAATCTTTCCTTGGAAATCTTGGGAGTACTTTTCTCTCAGAGACTTGATAGTCCTACACTCCCAAGGGTTAGATGTGATTCTTGGAATGGACTGGTTAGCCAAGAACCAATGTCAACTAGATTGTGCCAACAAGTCCATTGTGCTCACCAATGAGTAAGGGATACAAGTTGAATTCAGCCCTAAGATCTCTCCTAGAGCAGGTCCTAGCTTGGCCTATTTGAGAGAAGTTAAGCTTGACGACCTCCCTGTGGTGAGAGAACACCCAGATGTGTTCCCAAGGGAGTTACCTAGAATGCCTCTGGATAGAGATCTAGAATTTGTCATTAACTTGATTTCAGGGACAACACCTATTTCCAAAAGACCCTATAGATTGCCTGCAAATAATCTTGCTGAGTTGAAGCAACAAATTGAAGAAATGCAAAGCAAATGATTTGTTAGGCCGAGTTCCTCTCCTTGGGGAGTCCCAGTGATCTTTGTGGCAAAGAAGGATGGTACACAACGCATGTGTGTGGATTATAGAGCTCTCAATGATGTTATCATCAAGAATAAGTATCCTTTGCCCAGGATCGATGACTTGTTTGATCAACTAAAAGGAGCTGCAGTTTTCTCCAAGATTGATGTGAGATCGGGATATCATAAATTGAAGATTCGACATGAGGACATCCCAAAGACAGCCTTCTCAACTCGTATGGACTTTATGAGTTCACAGTCATGTCTTTTGGACTGACCATTGCTCCTGCATACTTTATGAACTTGATGAATAAAGTGTTTATGGAGTACTTAGATAAGTTTGTCATTGTCTTCATTGATGACATCCTAGTATACTCTAAGATTGAAGAAGAGCATGAAGACCACCTTCGGTTAGCCCTAGACAAGCTCAAAGACCACCGGCTTTATGCTAAGTATGAGAAATGTGATTTTTGGTTCAAGAAAGTCACCTTTTTGGGTCATGTTATGTCAGCAACAGGTGTAGCAGTCAACCCTAGCAAGGTTCAGGATGTTCTAAACTGGAAGCCACCCAAATCAGTGTCTCAAATTAGGAGTTTTCTTGGCATGGCAGGTATTATCGTCGATTCATTGAAGGTTTTTTCAAGATAGCAAGGCCTCTCACCTCGCTTGCTCAAGAAGGAAAGCAAGTATGTATGGACTTCAGCTTGTGAGCACAGTTTTCAAGAATTGAAGAAGCGGTTAACCTCTGCCCCGGTGCTCATTTTGCCAGATACCCAAAAGGATTTTGAAGTCTTTTATGATGCCTCTAGGTAGGATCTTAGTTGTGTCTTGATGCAAGAAGGAAGAGTGGTAGCTTATGCCTCCGGCGATTAAAGCCTCATGAAGCTAACTACCCAACTCATGATTTAGAATTAGTCATGAGTGCATGCCCTAAAGATTTGACGCTATTACCTTATTGGTAATCGCTGCGAGGTCTTTACAGACCACAAGAGTCTAAAATACATCTTTACCCAATCGGATCTTAACCTTAGACAAAGAAGATGGCTGGAGCTTATAAAAGACTATGATATTAGAATTCACTACCACCTAGGCAAGGCAAATGTGGTGGCTGATGCCCTGAGTCAAAAGAGTTATTGCAACACTTGAATGGTTCAGGAAAGTCAGCCCAGTTTGTGTGAAGAGTTGAGACGACTAAACTTGGAGATTGTCACTCAAGGTTATGTGCATGTTCTGGAGGTTCAGCCTGCTGTCTAGAACCAAATCCGAGAAATGCAGGTACATGATAAAGACCTCCAAGAGATCAAAGAAAACTTGAAGAGAGGCAAGGCTCCAGGTTTCTTAAAAGATGACCAGGGAGCTCTTTGGTTCGGCAGTAGACTTTGTGTCTTGGATTTGTCAAGAAATAAAGCGAGCATTGCTCAAAGAAGCTCATGAGTCTCATTACTCCATTCATCCAGGGAATACTAAGATGTACCAAGACCTCAAGGAGAAGTATTGGTGGGTCAACATGAAGCGGAAATAGTGAGTATATAGCAAAGTGTGACGTGTGTCAAAGGGTTAAGCCGAGCACCAAAGAGACTGTTGTTTGTCAGAATTTCTTGCCCATTCCCGAGTGGAAATGGGAGCAAGTGGGCATGGACTTTATCACTGGCTTGCCCAAAACCCAATTGGGCTATGATTCTATTTGGGTTATTGTGGATCGTTTGACCAAAGTGGCACGTTTTATCCCTATCAAGACTACCTACCAAAGCATGAGTTGTACCTAGCCCGAATAGTTTGTCTACATGGTGTACCCAAGAGTACAGTGTCTGATAGAGGTTCTCAATTCACCTCAAGATTTTGGGAAAGTCTCCATGATGCCTTAGGGACAAGACTTAATTTCAGCACAGCTTATCACCCTCAAACCGGTGGACAAACAGAGAGGGTGAATCAAGTTCTTGAAGACATGCTTCGAGCCTGTGCATTGGATTATGGAAAAAGTTGGGACAAAAACCTCCCCTATGCTGAGTTCTCCAACAACAATAGCTACCAAGCTAGTTTAAGAATGTCTCCCTTTGAAGCCTTGTATGGAAGGCACTATAGAACCCCTCTCCTTTGGGATCAAGTAGGTGAGCGCCAGTTCTTTGGGCCCGAGGTAATCAAAGAGGCTGAGGAAAAGGTGAAGCTTATAAGAGAGCGTTTGAGAGTAGCTTAGTCCCGACAAAAGATCTACGCAGACAATCGAAGAAGAGAGTTATCCTTCGAAGTTGGTGACTTTGTGTATCTCAGGGTAACTCCACTCAGAGAAGTTAGAAGATTTCGGGCTAAAGGAAAGTTAGCACCAAGATTTGTCGGACCATACAAGATCTTGGCAAGGCAGGGTGAAGTAGCTTATCAACTAGAACTGCCAGCAGCCTTGTCAGTAGTGCATAATGTCTTTCATGTATCACAGTTAAGGAAATGCCTTCGAGTGCCAGAAGACCACAACCTCCTGGAGAGCATTGACCTCCAAGAAGACCTCACCTATGTGGAGCAGCCAATTAAGATTATAGATGTCATGAGCGTGTTACTAGGAGCAAGATCATCCGAGCGCACAAGGTGCAGTGGAGCCACCACCCTGAAAGTGAAGCTACATGGGACATTGAAGAAGACCTCAAGACTAACTATCCCTACCTCTTTGCTGGCCAAGCTTGAATCTCGGGTCGAGATTCCCTTAAGGGGGGTAGGTTTGTAACACCATGATTTTTGGAGCCTTTTCGAATTTTCAAAATAAAAAGAACCATTTTGTTTTGATGAGAATTCAAAGTTTAACTTGAGAATTTTAGAATAGATTTTAATGGATTAATTCAAACTTCATCTAAAACTCGCATGAGGTTATTTGGGTTGTGGAGTTTTGGTGCTCTCCTCTTTTCTGCGCTGGCTTTGTTCTTCTTTGGTCAGGACCTCCTTAGGTTTAGACCTCCTAAGTGGTGGGTTTTTCTCTTGTCCAAACCTCCCTTCCCAGGTCTGAACCTCACTCCTGTTCATTTGAACTCACTCTCTGTTCTGTTGGAACTCCTTCTTGTCTATTTGGACCTCCCTGTGTCCTTCAGGACCTCCCCATGTCCTCTAGGACCTCCTCCTTGTCTATTTGGACCTCCCCGTGTCCTTCAGGACCTCCCCGTGTCCTCTAGGGCCTCCTCCTTGTCTATTTGGACCTCCCCGTGTCCTTTAGGACCTCCCCATGTCCTCTAGGACCTCCTCCTTATCTATTTGGACCTCCCTCGCGTCCGTTCGAGCATTCCGCTTGATCCAGACCTCTATCGCTTGTGTACCATTCGATTTGTATTGGATGGTTTGATCTTGGTGAGACGTTCGGATGGTCCGAACATCCCACTCCTTTAGAACCATCCGATCCGTATGGGACGGCCCCGATCTGTTGGAGCGTTCGCTCGGTCCGAACGGCCCAATTGCCTTGATCCGTTCGATTGGAATCCAATGGCTCCCGCTTCTCCCACTTCTAATCTCGCTATCGCTCACCTCCCTTGTTTAGATCTTAACCGTTAAGACCTCCCCTCTAGAGATCTTAGCCATCAGGACCTCCCCTGTTTAGATCTTCACCGTTAAGACCTCCCCTCTGGAGATCTTAGCCGTCAGGACCTCCCTTGTTAGATCTAACTGTTAGGACCTCCCTTTGGAGATCCTAACCATCCAGACCTCCCCCTTCTTAGATCTGATTGTTAGGACCTCCCCTTTGGAGATCCTAATGGTCCAGACCTACCCCTTGTTAGATCTGACAGTTAGGACCTCCCGTTTGGAGATCCTAACCGTCCAGACCTCCCCATTGTTAGACCTAACCGTTAGGACCTCCCCTTTGGACATCCTAACCGTCCGGACCTCCCCCTTGGTAGATCTAACCGTTAGGACCTCCCCGTGGGAGATCCTAACCGTCCAGACCTCCCCCTTGTTAGATCTAATCGTTAGGACCTCCTCTTTGGAGATCCTAACCGCCCAGACCTCCCCTTGATTTAATCTGACCATCAGGACCTCCCCATTGTGGTGTCTGTTGGACCTCCTGTCCGTGGGACCTTCCCTTGAGCTTTGATTGGTCCCACTTGTCTGTCACACCCATTTTTCTTTGTCCTTTGACAATGTCATTTGCACATGGGAGTCTCCCCACATTTAATGTCTGTTGTATCGTATTAAATGCTATCACTTTTTGTAGCACCCGTGCCATACTTTTGTCACATCCCTTGCCTGCTTTCATTGTCCTTTTCACCAACTCTTGAACACCTATACCCTAGGAAATCTCAATGGCTCGAGCTATATAAGCTTGGGCAGGTCTTTATCCTTATCTTTTTCCCCATTTCCACTCTGCCTCCTCCAGCAAGCTCTGGACCTCCTCCAAAGCTCTTGGACCTCCTCCCTTGAGCTTCGGACCTCCTCCAGCAAGCTCCTTGGACCCCCTCCAAACCGACCTAGCCTCTCTGTTGGTTTTATTTTGGAGTTTCATTGAAGTTTCTTTGGGTTTTCTTTAAGCTTTGTATTGAGTTGCTTTGGTTCCCTCTCGTAGATTGTGAAGACACTAAGGAGCAAGAGCTCCCCAAAGAAGAAGATGACATCCAGGCCTTTGAGCAAGGCAAGTTACACTCTTGATCATATTGCACCCATTATTTCAACCTATATATATTCCATTTCAAATGTTAATGCATGCTTACTTTACTAAGTTATTTCAACGTCCGTCTTTAAATTCATAATTATGCCTTATTTCCATGGTATGACCACTGTTGATCTTGAGTCGAATATTTTGTCACCCTAGGCAAAACCTGGTTTACACAATAAGGTGGACCAGGACTTTTTGAAAAACTAGAGCTTAGCCATGCTTAGAGAAAAGAATCTTGGTTTGGGAGGTTTTGGCCAAAAATATCACTTGTCTAAATGATCTGGACCATGGCTTTGGTGTATCATGGGGATTTTACTAATGACCATGGCATTGGTATGCCATGGAGGTTTGAAAAGCAAAGAGATGAAAAATGGATTTCGACTTGGGCGGCACTGGTTGTTTGGTTGGTGCAAGTCTATGCACGGGGGTCGTGAGATCCGATGCCCTAGGGTTGTGGTGGCCACCCGGGTTAGTTAAGGACCGGTCTGCGAGTGTATTTTGCTATGCCTTCATTGTGCAACCACATGTCCTGTGTGGGCTGGACTTGGCCAACTATTTTGCAAAGTTATCACCACGGTTGATCCGGCAGAATAGTGGGTGGTCTTTCATGGCCAGTCTTTTATGACTATGTTGTACCCACCTGGCTCAAGAGGGGGCCCTGGGGAAGGGAGAAACCTTAGAGTGGATATACTGCAGTGGAATGATGCATTGTAAAGGCCTTGTCACGTGCTCTAGACCACTTACCTTCGGCAGTGAGTGGTGGTACAGCCGGGTGCCAAACAAACTAGAGAAAACGTGTCTTGTGGGTAAAGCTGCACACCTCTGTAGAGTGTAAAACTATTCGAATAGCTGTGTCTGCGGTTATGGAGATGCTAGCAAAGCTGCTCAAAGTTAGACCTCTGGTTTGTTTTCAAAATGGATGGTTAAAAAGCTAGTTTTTGGATTTCTATCCAAATGGGTTGGGTAGGGAGCTTCGTGACAAGAGGGTATCCTTCACCATCATATGGATGAAAGTTATCCAACTGTAAAATGAGAATTTGCAAATGAATTTTAATTATTGTTATAAGCTTTGGAACTTAATACTTGCATTTGAAACAAACTTAGCTTTATGCAAACTAACCATATTATGCCTTCCTTTGAGATATCCATTATGCATGTCATTCTGTTAATTGACGGGTGTAACTTGCGAGCACGGTTGTTGTGCTCATTCTTGCTTGATTGATGAATTGAGTAGGAGAAGACTTCTTTGGTGATGATGAGGACCAGATCAACTAGGTCGCGCCCTCCACCAATTACCTGTGGTGTATTGGATGGACATGGTTTTGCTGGTTTTGCTTCTGCTGTGTATTTTGCCTTGTTGTCGTGGCTTTTAAACAACTTTGTAATCAACTCCCTTGTTGTTAATAAAGTCTGGTGTGGATGTATGTTATCACTTGTAATTACTGTGAGAACTAGCCATTGATCCTTGGGACTGGTTCGGATCACAAGAGGGTTAGGACTTCTCCAAGTCCCATGATCTCCTTGGGTTGGTCTCTGGACCTCCCCCAGGTCTGATCGTGGCTCTTGGAGAGGTCCTGAGCCTCAAGACCTCCTCGGGTCAGTTCCCTGGACCTCCTGGGAGGCCTGGGTGGACTGCCCGAGAGGTCCTTGGGACCTCCTGGGAGGTCCTGGTGGACTCCCAGGGAGGTCTTGGAGGACCTCTCGGGTGAGGCCCCTGGCCGGGTCATCACACGATCACCTTCCACTCACTACCACACTCAATCGACCATTTCTTTATCATTTAATCGCATTTCTTTTTGCTGCCACGTCGACCGAAAACGCTCATGCAAGTTCCTGTCGTTCCGGCTACGCTCTTACCCTATAAAAGGGGGCATGGCCTTCGCATTTCTCCCCTCATCTCATTCCCCGCAACCGCAACCCCTCTACTTGTCTCTAGCCACTGGAATTTGAAGTCGAAGCCTTGCCACTCGAAGCTTTTCCACTATCGATTTCGCCGCCGATAAGCTCGCTCCATCGCTTTCATCTACGTCCCCAGTATCTCCTTCTCCCGCTTGTCCCTATGCACGCACTCTCTCGACCAGAGGGCCACCGGAACGCCCTCGACGCCGTCGACCTAACTTTGCCGCCGCAAGACCTCTCGCCTCTAGCCACTCTGTTGTGCTCCACCGCCGCAAGTTATCACATAAGGTTCAGCGTTATCTTCGCGTAGCTTGTCATGGTGCGTAGCGCCGGCAACCGTGGGGACCCGTGCCACTGCTGTAGTCGAAAACTTTCTTCGACTAGGCAGTCGTAGCTTCTTTGACCAGATGGTCGTAACTTTTTCGACCAAGTAGTCAAAATCTCCTTTTGACCAATGTAGTCGCAATCTCCTTTCGATCAGCGTAGTCAAAATCTCCTTCGGCCAGCATAGTCAAAACCTTCTTTCGACCAGGTAGTCGAAATCCCCTTCCAACCATGTGAAGTCGAAGAGGTGAGCACTACTCGGAAGATGAACAATACTCGGAAGGAGAACAGTACTCAGAACGTGAACAGTACTCAGAATGTGAATAGTATTTTCAGAATTCTTTGATTTCTTGTGACATCAAGACTTCTGGATGTTTGTTCTCCTTCATACGAACTCCGTTTTTGTCGATTCAAATTTCTAAATTCATCTAAAAACTTATTCTAGCTATCTAAACCAAAATTATTTAATTTGGAGTTCATTTGAGTTTTATTTGAATTTAGCTTATTTTCACGTATAGATTCCGACGAGTCCGGAGAACCAGAATTATTCAACAACTAAATTTTTTGAGCAAGGCAATTTACATTCTTTTATCATATTTGATCCCATTATTTTATATTATTTAAATTCTATTTTAAATTATTACCGCATGCTTATTTATATTCAGTTATTTAAATTCCTGTTTTTAAATTTATAGATATGCCTAAATCCTTTTGTATGGCCAATGTTGATATCGAATCAAACATATTGTCACCCTAGATAAAAACATAGTTAATACAATAGTATGATCTAGGATCATTGGGAAAATATTATGCAAAGACATGCTTAGACCAAAAATATTTAGTTTGGGGAATTTTAGCCAAAGATTCAAATGTGTTTAAAGTGAGTTTATAGCATTGGTTTGCCATGGAAGCTTTGCAAATGATTTTTAAAAGAAAAACTCAAAAATGGTTTAAACTTGGGCAAAATGGATATCAGATTGGTGCAAGTCAATGTAGAGGATTGATTCATTTCAATGAATGAGTCCAGGTTAATTAAGAACCGCCCTGAGTGGCGCTGTTGATAAACTCCACCGTACTACCACATGTACTAAGTGGGCAAGACCTGGCTTAATAATTTGCAACACTCCTTTGCTAGTTGTGCCAATTAGATGTGCGGGTGTCAGGAAGACAGAAATTCCCACTTGGTGCAAGAGGGAGATCTCCAGCGGGCTGGTGGCCCAATGGAGGTCACACCTTAGCGGTCATAACTATACTGGAATGAAGCATTGTAACAACCTTGGGATAATCACTTCGTCACGTCTTCGGAAGTGTGTCATGGCCGACAGTGAAAGTTGATTATCTCTTGTGGGTAAAGATGTACAACCTCTGCAGAGTGTAAAACTATTTGAATAGCCGTGTCCATTGTTATGGATATGTTTAGCTTTTGCCACTCAAAGTTAGACTTTGGTTTTTTATTTCAAAATGTGTTTGACACAAACAATTTCGAGTGGTTTATCAAATTGAAAAATTGGGCGGTTAGCCATGGGAGATGAGGGTATCCTTCTCCTCATTCTTGTATTGAGGTTATCCAATTATAAAACTTGAGAATTTAGAAAAATGAATTTTAGATATGAAATAACTACTTTGGAACTTAGTATTAGTACTTGAAAGAAATATGGTTTTATGCAAAATCAACCCTATAAGCCTTCCTTTGTTAAATCCAGGCATGCATCATAATCTGTTATTAGGTGTAACTTGCGGAGCACGGTTGTTTGTGCTCACCCTTGCTTAAAACATTATTGTCCAGAGGAGGAGTACTTTGTGGACGAGGAGGACTTGGACGGCTAGGTGCGCACCCAGGCGATTGACTGTGGCGTATCGTTTGGCCTACTACTACTTTTTGCTATCCGCTGTAATTTTATTTAGGCCAAGTGCCCTTTTGTAATAAAAACTCTGATATTAAGAATAAAATGCGTGATGTGAACTTGTTACCATACTTGAACTGTGTACACTAGCTTCCTGGACTAGTATTATAAGCATAGATAATCTACGATCCATCTACTGCCGGCTTTGACATTTTTCCACACTCAACACTACCAGAAATCACTTATTTCCCGAGTGTCCGTATTTTTCCCGAGTGTTTGGACGGAAACACTCGGTATCTTCCTGAGTGTTTCATAGGACACTCGACACGGGAATTAAACACTCGGTAGAAATTAATTTCCCGAGTGTTTTCAATAACACTCGGGAAATCAAGACGGGAGGGAGTAGTCGCCGCGCAAAAACGGAACCATGACGGAATAAAATATATTCCCGAGTGCATAAAAATGAAAACACTCGGGAATGAAACGGTAGTGTCACGCTATTTTTTTTCCTGACCCGCGCTATTTTTTTCTTGGCCCAGCTTTTTTTTCCGGAAAACCCTACAACCCTACAACCCCATCCCCCCATTCCCCGCCGCCTCCCATCCCCAATCCCTCACGCCACCTCCTCCCCAATCCCCGCCTCGCCTCCCATCCCCAATCCCTCACGCCACCTCCCATCCCCAATCCCCCTGCCCGCCACCTCCCCCAAATCCTCCATTTCTACCTCGGTGCCATCCTATCGCCACTCCTCCTCTGCGCCCGCCCCTCTTGCGCCATGACTCCTCCCGCCTCCTGCGTCCGCGTCCCCACACGCCTCATTGCCTCTCAGTCTTGGGCTGCTTGAAAGCGTTCTCTCCCGGCTCGGCCCGCGCCTTGGTCCACCTTCGCTCCACCCGGCTCCCCACAGTGGCACAGGCCAAGACTGCTGCCTTCGGTCCCGTGCTCCGTGCGCTCTACCCCCTAGGCCTCAGCCCTCTGTGTTCCACAGGCCCGGCTTGGCCTCCCCTCGCCTTTTTGGCTTGGCCTCCGGCAAATGCTCGGCCCAGCCAAGAGGCCGCCGGCTCTAGTTCCCCCTCCATTTTACTTTCTTCCCATTATTTTACTTTCCTTACTGAGATTTCAGTTTTTAATCCTTGATTGGTTCGTTGCTTATTGCTTGAGGTTCATGTAGTTCATGCATGGTCAAGGCTGGATGGGGGTTGCTTGTTGTGGTTGGGTTGCTTTGCAGCTCTTGAGGTATACTACCCCTGAATCCTTCTCTCTACTCCCCGCCCCTATTGCTTTGTGATGAAGAAACTGAGAGCTAAATGTTGTATGCGCTCTGTGATGGCTTGAGTGATGTTGCTACTGTGAGATGTGCCATGATTGTTTTGTTCCTGACTACATCAGTAGCTTATTTCAACCTCCTTAGAGTTTTAGTAGATATATATGGCACTCTCGGTCTCAGGCCTTTGAGTTTGTTCCTTTGTTTTGTTCATGGATGCAGAGACTCTCAACATCTTCCCTTCCCAGCCTATGCATGTGGAACCGTCACCAAAGGTACAAACTACATCCCACATTAGTTATGATGCTTATGAGTTATGATTGATTTAGTATTGGATATGTGTCTTTTCAAATGTATATAGTACTCATGCCTAAATGATTGTTGTTTGATTGTTTAATATTCTGATCTGATTTGTAGGGGAAGATTAGTTTAGTTCTATCCCCAACAGAGGCAGGATCACCACCGCAAAGACCAACCGCTCACTCTTGATCGACTGCGCAGGATCAATAAGGATGTGAATACAGGTAATCTTTTATTAGCATAATTTACCATTGAAGTGATTTCAAATCAAAATTTCATACTGACTCGTTTGCCACATGAAAATGGTATAAATAAATAAGTGATTAATGCTCATGTCCTGTTATATGCCAAATTTCACAACTTGATCTGGGACACGAGACATCTACACTATATGCCTACAAGTTAATGACATAACGGAATTTGTGGTTAATGAGTTGGTTTTTTATGATGCTTTGGCATGCATGCCTTGTATTTGCTTTGTTTGCCTTTGGTATAGTTGAATATGTAACATGTATTGCGATTGTTCAAAAATTTAAAATTATCTGAATCTAGAGTATGCTATATATTGTTCAGGATGCAGTGAATCTCCAATATTGTTCAATCGATCATTATCTGCATGCATTGTGCCTAAAACTATACATGAGGTGTGTGCATGGTTCTATATCACAATCATGATTTCACCCGAATTAACTTGTTGTTAATTTCCTTATTCTACTAGAGTAATTACTTAGGGTACTTGAAGTTAAAGACAAGAGTTGAGTTCCTACAAACCACTCAGAGGTATATACATGATACAATTAAATAATGGGTAAGTTCTTCACCTCATTGCTTGTGATCCGTCCCTGCATATAGGGTAACTTTGTTTACTTCAATTAATACAAGTTATATTCTAGTACTGATTGACAATGCAAATCAATATTTGTTACTTATTTAATATGAACCATGTTTTATTTTTCTCTCTCTAATATCAGCGTAGATTGAAGAATGACATTGTAGATTTATACAGGTGTCTGGTTTTGTTAATTACATTGCTGTGTAGTATGTGACTTATATTGCATCAGGGTGTTCATTGTATATTGCATGGAAATAACGATTTGAGAATCAACTGCCTATTGAACTATAGACCCATCTTGTATCATGATATGATGAAACATCCACTGGTTAATGAACAAATTAACCATGGGGGTTAAATTATGATATGTTGGCTCCAAAAGTTCAAGAGGATTTGAAGTTAGCTAAACAATCTGTATGGTTTTAACTTTTAACTGGAAGTGCACATTCATTGGTGTTAATTAAGAGTTGCTGTTTGGCAGGTAGCGAGCTGGGTTCTGGATTCACATTTGAGTGAAATGTCGTTGAGCTCTGGTTATACTTGGAATTGATAT
Organism: Phyllostachys edulis; assembly: GCA_036346405.1. Lineage (NCBI taxonomy): Eukaryota > Viridiplantae > Streptophyta > Magnoliopsida > Poales > Poaceae > Phyllostachys > Phyllostachys edulis. The sequence continues at coordinate 12,097 of JAYEVD010000905.1, forward strand.
GTCCTGTGTTTGGAAATCGAGGATCTTTGTTTAGTGATAACCGATAAAGGCGTGCACTTATGTTTGATTTCTACAAGTCAATGTAAGGGTAGTTAGCAAACATGTGGATATGGTATAGAAATTCTGCAATAGCATTCTTCATTTCCTATTCCCCTATTAGATAATGATTTAAGGAAACCAATGTGTAGCATTATGTCTCATGATGCCCTTTTCTCTTCATTCTTTAAGATGAGTGGTGACAAGGATATAATAATCCTCATTTTATCTTTTATCTATAATTCTTATTATAGGTAAATATGACGTCATGTGGACCCTGAGTATACCCCTTAATGTTATGAGGGAAGAGCCTAATGAGTGGTCGTAAGTTCTTCTACGACTCACCCCCATTGTAAATAAGTTATGCTACGACTACTCCCATAGTCGTAAGATATGCTACGACTATCCCATAGTTGTAAGTCTTGCTACGACTACCTCATAGTCGTAGGCTCCTCTACGACTAGGTCGGCCACGACCACCTTATGATCAAATAAACCTCTGAGACAAGTGGGTCTTATTGATTAAGGGATTCAAGCGATCATCATCTGTTGTTCTCACGGAGTAATGACACGTAATACTCCATTATCTCTGGTATATAGCTGTTGAGCGACGTGGAGGAGTTAATACACCGGTGATTATTACCAACGTGCGCCCATTACGGGAGGTGATGAGGCGCCGCTTTGTCTGGAGTAACTGCCGCTCCTTCACGTACTATAAAAGGCGGCAATCAGAGAAAGGAAGAGGGAGATCAATCGGGCCATCAGGAATACAAGCACTATCTGCAATAGTCTTAGTTTTTTCCCTAGATTGTTCAGAATACACTCAATACCATACACACACAGGAGTAGGGTTTTTATTCTCTCCGGAGAAGGCCTGAACCTGTATAAAAATCCCGTGTCAATCTCTGCAGTGATTCCATTCTAGGAGACCCCGAATCAAACAATCTTTACGTAAGTTCGGTTCTAAAACACCGACACCGGTTGGCGCCGACCGTGGGGATCTTCGGTAATCTCTTGTCAACATACTCTCTGTTTTCCAAATCTCATGCACTCATGGCGGGGAAAATGGAGCGAGGAGAACTGGTTCGACTTTGCGGTCTGTGAGACGTCGACATGGATGCCTAATTCGACATTTAACCAAGTGATGACTCATCCTATGGCATTCTTGCCTCAGGGATCTTCCCACAGATCCGAGGAGACAATGTCACGGCAGAGTTGAGGAGGATCCTTATCCCCACAACAAGATGCGTCCGAGAGAGGAATCTACCCTCTCAAAGGACAAGGGTCAATCGACCAGACCACACCTGTGGACTCACGACACGACGAGAGTTTTTCCTCGAAGTCCAAGTCCCCTCAAGCGGTCCGACTTGGTGAGGCAAGCTCTGGAAGCCACATGCAGGACTTCACGGCATCTCGGTGATCCTCTCTCTCCGGATGACGCCAGAGAGGCGGGATCAAGCATGCTTTTCCTACAAATTCGACCATCTCTCGCATGATCACACTGCCGACGGAGACGGTTATAACCCAGACTTCCCTACGGAGGGATTACTCCAAGTCGCCAGATGGTGTCTCGACGACTCCTCAAGCGGAGAGGCCTCGGCGCAAGTGAGAATCATCAACGGAGGTCTTCGTCCTTCCCTCGATCAAGATCACTCTTCTAAAGACCGAGATGGAGACCCTTCCAAGATCACACATCGCCCCTCGTGACGTTGGCAAGGACGCCACCACCGCTAACACGACCAACACCTTCATAAACGCGAGGGAAATCCTCGACATTCTCGCACTTCATTGAGGCGTCTCAAGGGTCCGGCATAGAAGCTCTTGAGGCTATTCGGAAGAAAATTGAAGCCTAGAAGAATCATGCAGGTGCATCCAATATCGATCGAAGGAAGCTCAAGAACTTCAGTACATCAATGACTTGCTCGAGAATCCAACTCAAGAGCTAGCCCGAGCACCAGGCTACGACCTCTTCGTTGAAGAGATCGCACAAAGGCTTCGAACACGATGGCAAATTTGAAGCGCCTCGCCAACATCATTCGAAGTCATAGCAATACGACTTCTCGGCTACGGTCGATCGAACATATCACCACGGAGGAATCGGCCTAGCGAAGAAGTCGCGATCGATCACCTACTCGAGAAATGTCTTTCGACGATCGATGATCAACAAACCCCTGAGAGGTGATCGCTCACCATTCCGACATGGGAATCAAGAAGACGAGATAAACTACGAGTATTCCCTCGTGGGGTGAGATCTATCATAGGTCCGGTCAACCTATTATCGGGTATAAATCGAGTACGACCACCGATGATATCAACCCTTCTTTCTGCAGGAGGCGTCAAGAAGTCATTATCGATGTCGGGCATTCTCGCCGATCTCCGAAGCCGCTCACCGCCACCTCGTTTTCGACTAGTGAACATGGAGAAGTTTGATGGTTCCCAAAATCCCATCAATTCCTTCAAATCTACACAACGGTTTGTCCGAAAGCAGCAGGAGGAGGAGAGCATGTAATGGCAAATTATCTTCCAACGTGCTCGAAGGATCCGCTCGATCGTGGTTCTTGAATCAACCACTCGAGTCGATTTACTCTGGCAACACCTCTGCGACCTTCTATTGGCAAATTTCCAAGGCACTTACAATCATACGAAAGGAGGATGACTTGCACCGGATGAGACAGAATGAAAACGAGACCTTGCGCCAATTCATCAAGCGCTTTAGTCGGGTTCAGTAACTCAATTCCGAAGTTTCGATTCATCGTCATCGAGCATTCAAGCAGGAGTCCGTAGTAGGAGAATAACGAAGACATTGCTTTAAACCCACCTACTACATTGTCGAACTCTTGAGATGGTCGATCGATATGCCACTACTTCGAGGCGGTCGAGTGGAACAATACAATAGATCGAGAAGACAATACCTCTCGAGAGCCAAAGCGACATTGGTAAGAAGAAGGATAAAAAGCAAAAAGTCCAAGAACAAGGCGAAGGGTCAAAACTCCAAACCAGCGGTTCCAAGGAGGTATTGGTCGTGAATGATAAAGAACCACGCACATCAAGCCACACTCCGACAGAGGCAAAGGTAAGTTACCGATCGGAAAAATGATAAGCCTAGGTGGTGTCCTTTCCATAAAAAGGAAGGGCATGATCTTCATAGAATCGCCGGGTCTTCCAAGAAAGCTTGAAGACTACTACAACAAGAAGGACCACTTCCCTCTCGAGCAGGTGTAGGTCAAACAAGTGGTCATAAATCTTCAGATGACGAAGAGGAGATGCTGTTCCAGGATCCGCAACACACCATCGAACACATCTACGGGGGATCATCGGCATATGAATCAAAGCGACAGCTTAAGGCTGCTGAACGTGAGGTAAACTCCATAGATCCTCCTCTCGTCAATAAATTATCGAAGTGGTGGAAGTCACTATCTCTTTTGAGAAGAGGATCGCCGATTCCTTCGACTCGACCAGTCGATACAATCGTGGTCGAACCCACCATCAACAATTGTCGGGTCAATCGAGTTTTGGTTGATGGTGGAAGCTCGATAAATATTTTATTTACTGAGTGCTCGGATGACATGCAAGTATCCGGGACCAAAGTAAGACCGTGACGATACTCTTTCCATGGGATCGCATGGGATCTTCGCCAAACCAATTGGTCAAGTTTCTCTTCCTTTAACATTTGGTTCACCAAGTAATTTCGAGACGAGAAAATCTCCTTTGATGTGGTCGATTTCGATCTCAAGATATAACGCCATACTCGGACGACCAACTTTGGCAAAATTCCTAATGGCTACTCATTATGGATATCAATGTATTAAGATGCCAGGTCCCAAAGGAGTAATCACAATCCATTGTGACAAGAAGATGGCGCATACCTGCGACCGTCGATCCCTCGAAATGGTAGGACAAATACCAACTCGAGAAGAAAGTCAGCCTTCGACTAGCAAGTCGAAGCCTAAAGCTGCACCAAAGCCGAACGACAAAGTCAAAGAGGTTCCTCTGGACGCAGGGGAGCCCTCGAAGATCGCTCATCGACGGGGATACTTCCGACCCCAAATAGGAAGGCGCCCTCATCACCTTCCTCCGAGCTAACGCAGATGTATTAGCGTGGCAAGCATCCGACATGCCGGAGTCCCTGTGGAGGTGATCGAGCACAAAGCTAGCTTTTACGGCGACAAAGTACCAGTAAAACAAAAATTGCGGAGATTTGCCCCTGATCGACGAGATGCTATTAAATCGGAATTGGATAAGCTACTTAAAGCAGGCTTTATAAGAGAGGTCAACCACCGTAATGGTTGGCTAACCTGTAATGGTTAGAAAGTCAAGCGGCAAATGGCGATAAAGCGAGACTTTCTTGATCTTAATAAAGCTTGTCCAAAAACGATTTTCCTTTACCTCGTGTCGATCGGTTGGTTGACTCTCTGCGGGTTGTGAAATGTTAATTTTTTAGACGATATTCGGATACCACCGGATCAATATGTGTCTAGACGATGAAGAAAAGACCGCATTTATTACACCATTTGGTATATTTTGCTATGTCAAAATGCCATTTGGTCTAAAAATGCGGCGCTTTTTTCAACGCTTGATGCAGTAACTTTTTCATCTCAATTAGGCCGAAATCTAGAAGCCTATGTTGATGATCTAGTTGTCAAAAGCATCAAGAGACTTAATCATATTCTTGACGCAAGAAGCGTTCGCAATCTCGAGAAAACATCGCTAACACTTAATCACGAGAAGTGTGTATTTGGAATCTCTTGAAATTGCTTGGATTCCTAGTATCAATACGAGGAATCAAGCAAACCAAAAGATAAAAGCCATTTTAGAAATCGCCCTCCTACTACGGAAAGAAGTCGAGAAACTCACTTTGGGTGCATGGCGGCTTTAAGTCGTTTCATCGCACGATCGGGAGAAAAGGGACTACCTTTCTTTAAACTTCTAAGGAAACACGAAGGTTTTGAGTGGTCGAAGAGGCAAACGCTGCCTTTGAGGATGTCAAGAGGTACCTTACTTAGTGCTCCTATTCGGTCTCTCCGAGGCGGAAGAAACGCTCTTGGTTTACCTAGCGCCACGCCACAGCAAGAAGCTTGCAGAGTGGTCGAGAACGTGAAAATGTACAACGACCGGTCTACTACGTAAGTGAAGTTTTACATGGACCTAAGGGCGTTACCCTCGGGTCCAAAAGCTTCTATATGCCCTCCTCATGTCTTCGAGAAATCTGCGACATTATTTTGGTAGCACAAACTAGCGTCAGGTTGCCCGAGTTTCCCTTGGGAGCGATCCTCGAATAGGAAAAGCAATGAGGCGCATGGCAAAATGGTCGGTCGAACTTGGGGAGTTCGACATCCATTTCGTGTCCCGAACGACCATTAAATCCAGATCTTGGTAGACTTTGTCGCCGAATGGACAAATCTGAAACATGCTCAGATCCCAAGACTGATTCCCACGACCGATTGGGCGATGTACTTTGACGGTCGCTTACTTTAAGTGGCTCGGAAATTTGGGTGGTCTGGTATCTCCTACGGAGAGACCTTAAAGTATGCCATACAATTAAACTTTCGTGCCACTAATAATGTGGCGAATCTGAAGGTTTGCTAGCTGGTATATGAGCAGCGAAAGCGCTCTCGATTCGCCGACTACTCGTGAGAGGAGACTCTCAACTAGTCGTGAATCAAGTCGGCAAAGAGTACCAGTGCTCTAACCCGACAATGTCTCGGTACTTATCGGAAGTACGTAAGCTAGAAAAGCATTTTTTAGGTTTCGAGGCACAATTCATCCCTCGAAAGGATAATTTCCTCGCAGACCAGCTTGCTCGAATAGCTTCTTCCCGATCTGAAGTACCAAAAGGAGTCTTCTTGGAACAACTCCAGAAGCCTTCTCTAGTCGACGAGCCAGAGACACCTCCTATTGAGACAGCCTCTCTAGAGTACGAGGATACATGGATGGTGCCCATCTATGATTATCTTGAAGGGTTACATGCCAAGGCGATCTCGAGGCGATCACTTATCCCGAAAAGCCAAAATGTATACTTTGGTGAAGGAGTTCTCTATAAACGGGTATCAAGGGTGCTCATGCGATGCATTCGCAGAGCGTAAGGATTAACACTCCTTCACAACATACATGGTGGCATCTGTGGAAATCATGCTTCCTCTGTAGCGTTGGTCGGCAAGGCTTTTCGACAAGGTTTTCTCGCCAACAGCCTATACGATGCTAAAGAGTTGGTTAAAAGTGTGTCGATGCGGTTTCATAGCAGCAAATACACCAACCACTCGGGCATTACAAACAATACCTCTATCTTGGCCTTTTGCAACACTGGGGTCTTGATATCTCGGGACCGTTCCCCAAAGCTCCGGAGGTTTGAGTTCCTTTTGTGGCTATTGATACGTTCACAAAATGGATTGAAGCGAACTCGTGGATCGATAACAACGAAGCGACAAAGCGGTTTATGATGAGATGCGTAATTACTCGATTTGGAGTACCGAGTTGAATAATTACAGATAATGGTAAGCAATTTTGGCGCAAAATTTCAGGAATTTTATGCGACGAGTTGGGTACCAAGTTGTGTTATGCTTCATGGCCCATCCCCGAGTAATGGGGCACTCGAACGCAAAGCGGCCAAATAATGAGGAATTAAGACTCGAGTTTTCGACCGGCTCGTCAAACGCCGGGGCTTGGGTACAAGAGTTACCCTTCAGATATGGGCAGTTCGTACAACTACCACAAGACACAGGAGAAACACCTTTCTTTCTAGTCTTGGTCTTTGAAGCCATGCTTCCTCCGGAACTAAAGATACTGTCAACACAGTGAAACATTCACAGACTCCAACCAGAACAAATTCGAGCAGATGATATTAATCTACTTGAAGAAAGGAGAAACCAGGCCCTAATTAGTTTGGCGGCCTACCAACAAGCCTTGCGAAGATACTACGATCGAAGGTCCAACCTCTCGAGCCTTGTCAGAGGTGACTTGGTATTGAGGCTTTGCCAATCCAAGTCTAATCGAACAAACTTTCTCCCAAGTGGGAAGGTCCTTACATTGGTCGGGTTACTCGTCCAGGGTCAGTACGATTGGCAATGGAAGACGGCCAGGTTCTCTCGAATTCTTGGAACATCGACCAGATTCACGCATGCTCTGTGTGTAACCAATCACTCGGACAATAAAGTCTGGTTTTCTCTATCTCTATTGTCTTACTTTTGAGTAGTGCTTTCATAATTTTTCGACTATGTTTCAAACACCCATTTTTTTTACATCGGTCAAAAGGCGCATAACATCACCTAGTCGAAGCCTCTCCTCTCTGCATGTGGTCCTGCCCACTAGAAGGAGCTTCCTAGTGTCAACTCGTTACTCGCTTTTGTTGCCAACACAAAGAACTCGGGTTTTATTTAGTCGAATTTTTTTTTGAAGGCCAACTCCTTTCACCTTAGATTATTTCTTCACTTCATTTTTGAAAAATATTCTAAGCAGAGTGCACTTTTTAAGATTTATTCAGCTGCCTTTGGTGTATTCAATTCGTCTTAACTAAGTCGGAGGAAGAAACACATCTAGTCGAAGTCTCTCCTCTCTGCACGTGGTCCTGCCCACTAGAAGGAACTTCCTAGCATCGTTCGCTTCCAACTCTTGATAACGAGGTAGACTTATTGAATCCTCCAAAGAAGGGCTAACAAATTTTTGAAGTTCTCTGGATGTTTGTTTAACTCAAGTTCTTTGTTCTCGATTTAATTAATCTAGTCGAGATGTTAACATTACCTAGTCGAAGCTCTCTCCTCTCGCACGTGGTCCTACCCACTAGAAGGAACTTCCTAGTGTCAATTGCTACCACTCTTTCGACCGATTGCATGACAATTATGCCAAAAACTACAAGTTAAACAAACTCTCTGCTTTCATAAACCTTTCTAAAGACTATTTACTTAGTTTGTCTAAACAAACTCAAACAAATAGTCGGGGCTAGGATAATTTGATTTCAATTCTTAGTCTTTAAATTGTTAATTATCTTTTGAGTTACTAACTACTCGACAAGATGATTTGTAGAGATAAGACTATTTACTTAGTTTCAACAAACTAAGCAAATAGTCGGGGCTAGGATAAAGTCATTAATTTTACTTCAATTTTTAGTCTTTAAAATTGCTAATTATCTTTTGAGATACTAACTACTCGACAAGATAATTTGTAGGAAACAAGATGGATCGATATTACATCAACAAAAGCTTGTTTTTCATGTGTTTATTACAAGCTACTCAAGAGGAGATCCCAACCGCATCTCCTCTCAAACTTTCCGCCAACTAATTGCATCTCCTCCATCGACGCCTTCCTTCGCTTGAGAGCGATGAAGTCGGCCGAGTGGTTGCACATTAAGGTTGGGGTCATGAGCTTTAAGTTTTGCTAATGCATAACTTATCGCAGTTTCGACCGCTTCCTTTATCGATTCAAATTTTGGTTGGCCTTTGAGTAGTCACGGATCTTGCAAAGTCCCGACTTGATCCCCAATAGTACTTATGTGAGCGGTTATCGATCATCTTGAGGAGTCTTTCCTCACTATGTAGCTCACCAAGCACATTGTTCAGAGCGTGATGTTGCCTTGAAGTTTAATCTTCATTGCTTCCATCTCCGTTGGAGTACGAGTCGAAGCCTCATGAAGCTTTTGTTTTCACCACTTGTTCAAAAGAATAAGACCTGGTCAAACAAAGATAAACTCCTAGAGGAAGTAAAACAAAAATAATCACGGGTAAAAGAATTTCTTACCCACTAGTCGAGAATCCAACTTCTTGACCTCTTCATTATGGGAAGCAACGGTCTCAAAGATTTTTTCTCCCATGATCTAATGTCCTCTCAGATTCTTCTTTGCAATAAGGACGGTGCTGGTTATAAATCATGGTTTTTTCCGTGATTTCGGTCTCGAGCCTTCCCAATTCAAGATCCATTCCTAGAAAAGAAGTGGGAGTAAGAAAAGGAAATAACTCAGAAGGATTGCAGTAAAGAATTACTTACCCGATATTCGAAGTTCTCGCGCCTCAAGATCTTGATCTTTATTTTTGGACATACGAGTAAGCTCGTGAATGATCAAGTTTTCTTTGACTTCATTCTCGAGCTTTTCATCTCATCTTCTTTTTCGAAAAGAAGCGAGAGTTAGATAAAGATCAAAGTCGTAGGCGTCTTAAGTTCAAGACTTCATCGCTTATTCCTTCCCGCAATTTCGCGTTTGCAGAGTTGGCTTTTTAAGTTTCCCAAAAGGAATTCTACTTTTTCCTATGGCTTTTTGACTCCTCTTTTTCATAATCGAGCGAGTCGGCTAAGGTCTTTGCGTCACTGTTCAACCTGCAAATGATAAAAGTGAACATAAGCATTAGTCAATCGGTTGTAAGTTCTTCTACAACCATCGACCTAGTCGTAAGTTTTTCTACGATAAAATCTCATGGTCGTAAGTTCTTCTACGACCATCACCTATTCGTAAGTTCTTCTACGACAAAGCCACTGGTCGTAAGTCTTTAACGACCAGTACCTAGTCGTGAGTTTTTCCATGACAAACCCCGTAAGCACTATATAAGTAGTCAAAAATGATTATGAAAAACAGTGACTTACCACCTCTCTGCCTGTTTGCAGAGTTCCTCTTTTTCCTGTCGCAGCTCTAGAAGTTGTCGATGATATTCACCGACAACGGCGATTTGCTCTATGGCTTTCTGCAAAAGACAAGACAGTGAGAAATAAGAGAAGATTATACCTGTATGTATAAGTATCATCAAATACTTACATTCATGGTTGATCGAGCAAATATTGAGAAAACCAGCTCTGGGTGCTTCAGCTCGTCCACTCTCTCAACTTGGTCCCACCAAACCTTCTCAAGGCGCTCATTATCAAAAGTGTTCCCTCTATTGGGAATGTCTTTGGGATGGGGGACGTGTATAGATCTAAAGGCGAAGACCCCACTATGGAAGCAGGCCAAAGAAATCGTAAGAAGTTGAAGTATTCTTCATCTTTCGATTCTGAAATTGTAGTTTTCTTGGGTACCAGAAGGAGGTCTGAACGATTTCTTCCCCGCACGGTGGTCGCACATCACCACCTTGGGCAGAGGCTTGCGAATTCTCTGCTAGTCCCACGACCACGCTAGTGGTCATGGCGACTATCTCGCTTGTCGTGAATCACGCCTCAATAGGTGTAGCCGCTACCTCAAGAGTAGTAGCTGCAACCTCGTTATGGTTATGGCGGTTACCTCGGTGGTTGTAGATGCCACCTCAATAACTATGGTCATTTGCCTCGGTGGGCTATAGTTACGACTTCACGGTCGTGACAACCGCCGGAGCCATGACTTCTTCTACCACTTGGGCCGAGGATGATCCATCGACCATTTCCTTGTTGTCTCTCCAAAGAATGGAGAGGTAGCAATAGGCTTCTCAACGGAAGCATTCTGGGTCAAGGAGTCGGGCTAAAAACAACAAAAGGATAGCAAGTCAAATTGTGGAAAGCAAAAGGTAAATGTTGTTCTTACACTTTAGCTTGTTTCACATACCTCTGCCCCGGACTTAATCAAACTTTGGAGCCATCTTCCGATGGAAGAATTCTTTGACTTCTTTTCACGACCACGCCCGGTCGTAGTTCGTTGGGGAAAGGTAAGATCTTAGGTTTTACCCTCGGTAGGTATTTATAATCGCTGCACCTTGAGCCGGAGGCGTGATATTCCAAGGGTCGCCATCGCCCTCGAACCGCTTCAATGCATAAAGCTAATCAAGCGCCGCTTGAGATTCCCAAGTGTCCGCCGAGAAAATCAGGTTTATGTTTACACCTCGTTAAATTACTTCCTTGGTTAGATCTTTTCAACCAAAGGAAATGATAATCGGAAAGTTCTTTCTTCCGATCACTATACTACGACCACCTCGTGATCGAGGAATGCTCTACGACTACTTGATAGTAAGAGGTAATTTTCTTGACCAAGCATATTTCTGGTCAAAGTAGTATACAATCAAGAGTTTTTCCTTCGACTATTTTTCTACGATCCTCTCATGGTCATAAGACCATCTATAACTCCTTTACCAAGTAAGTTGCTTTCACTTGAAGCTGGGGGGCTAGATGACGAGGATATAATAATCCTCATTTTATCTTTTATCTATAATTTTATTATAGGTAAATATGACGCCATGTGGACCCCGAGTATACCCCTTAATGTTATGAGGAAGAGCCTAATGGGTGGTCGTAAGTTCTTCTACGACCACCCCCATAGTCGTAAGTTATGCTACGACTACCCCCATAGTCGTAAGATATGCTACGACTATCCCATAGTCGTAAGTCTTGCTACGACTACCTCATAGTCGTAGGCTCCTCTACGACTAGGTCGATTATGACCACCTTATGATCAAATAAACCTACTGCATAAGTGGGTCTTATTGATTAAGGATTCAAATAGTCATCATATTGTTATTCTCGCAGAGTAATGACACGTAATACCCATTATCTCCGGTATATAGTCTGTTGAGCGACGGGAGGAGTTAATACACGGTGATTATTACCAACATGCGCTAAGCACGGGAGGTGATGAGGCGCTTTGTTCGAGTAACCGCCTCCTTCACGTACTATAAAAGGCGCAATCGAGAAAGGAAGAGGGAGATCAATCAGGCCATCAGGAATACAAGCACTATCTGTAATAGTCTTAGTTTTTCCCCTGATTGTTCAGAATACACTCAATACCATACACACACAGGAGTAGGGTTGTTATTCTCTCCAGAGAAGGCCTGAACCTGTATAAAAATCCCCGTGTCGGGCTCTGCGTGATTCCATTCTAGGAGACCCCCCGAATCAAACAATCTTTACGTAAGTTCGGTTCTAAAACACCGACAAGTGGAATACCTATAGTGATTTTTTTTATGTAGGATGCCATTGGTACTAGTCACAGATATCAACATATACAGTGGATTACCAAAATCATATATGCTATATCCAGTGGCTTTATTTCTCCTGAATGGCAATGCTCGATCACTTGCTTACAGTGGAAGAATGTTGTTTGATACCTTCTTTTTTTTAGGATTATCAAATACCATTATTGGTGTTACACTCATCATTCATCTAATTTGTTAAAAAATTTCCTTTTGTGTTCTCACCTTCTTTCTATTGACATACTCAAAATGTTCTCTAGGCTCCTCCTATAGGGTCGTTGGATAATCATCAATTGAGCTTCTTATTCATGGTTTCGTCCACTTCTTTCTATACAAATTAGTTTTTATATACAATCTCTTTAATATGCCTAATAGTTGTAACTTCAACAGAGACCAATACTCATTTTGTGTAATCGTTTGCCTATCTGTTGGAAAGGGTCATTATCTCCATTAGTGTTGTTGTGTTTGCAGATTATATAACTCAATATTAATCAAAGCATATGCAGACATTATCTTTATTTTGTTTGTGGAAAATCAGTCTCCAGAAGAAGGCTAATATCCAATTTCTTTATTTTCTTTGTTGATTTTCAGTATCCAAAAGAAGGCTAAAGATAGGTCACCTGCACAAGTCCTATCAGTAAGCAAAAATTCTGCTCTATGCTCTTTTTAAAGCGTCGTTTGCAAAGCTAGCTCACTGATCTTGCCCCATCTCTCTTATCTGTTTTCTTGATTCCCAAACTCATCCATTCCTGGTAAGAAATGCATGTCATGTGGTTTTCAGTCAAAAGAGTATGTATTTATGAACTACACTTAAATGCGAGTCATACTTGACTACAACTTATGTACGTTGAACTAGCCCTTTAATCTATATAATTGTTTAGAACCAAGAGCTAGTGACCGCTGTTGGTATTAACACTAAATGGGGATTGCTAATGGCAAGCATATCCGAAGATTTTGGTGAAGAAACACCTTTGCAGGTTTGATCTTGTAATTGTTGCTAGATTCTGGTGTACCCATTTCTATGTCAACCCCCTCATTTGTAATCTATACTTTGCTGTCTAGAAAAAGAACTACTTCGAAACCATTGTATAAGTTTGTTTAGTAATTCTTGCTTAGTAATTCTTGTACCATTTGCTGACAGCTTGCAACAGCCTTTGTAAACCATCTAGAACTACGTTAGTTTGCAAGTAATTGATTAGGATTGTAGAATGCTTACAGGAGAATATAATATTTGTGGAAATGCACTGCCATTTTAAGTTTCTTTTGTGAAGTTCTTTTTGTATAATAATATCTAAATTTTCAGGAGATGAGTCTGTTCCTTCATTGTTCGGTTGTTCTCGACATGTCCACCCTAGTCATGTCGACTCCACCTTGGTGAGATATTGATCGATGATTGGTCATGCTACACATGCAAGAAGGTAAAAGGTGAGGAAAAAGAGCAAGATGTTCATGTAGCTGATGTTTCAAAGAGGTATGTATGTATTTGATGAATCAAGATCCTCATTAACTTGTGCACATATGGTCCAGTTTATAAATACTTGTTGTTTTGTGTCTTATTGTCAGGTACGATACTGCAGTAGAGAAAAAAAATGAAGATTTAGGATATAATACATTCCTTGGATCTCCCTAATAATTATCTGGATGATATCATTGATCAGGTACTTTTAGCTTACTCCTGCTGGGAATTATCACAATCCTGATTCTTTCCTCTAATTTCTGAGCTTGCATTCACATTTTTATGCATAATTGGGTGACATTAAAGGGGCAGGAATGTACTCAGGTTTAGGATCAATTACTACTTAAGAAGATTGTTATACCCCGGCCCAATTAGTGCTGACCCATGTGGCCCAAATGTAGTATTTATGGGATTAGTCCCACATGGAGAGTTCTCGTACAAGTAGTTAGGTGTTTGCTAACTTTAATTCGTAGGGTTATACGACATCTCTTAGTTTTGAGTCTTATGAATCTTTGTTCATTTAGAATCAACTTATAATTGTCATGGTGCTAATTAAATCATAGAAGCGCACTTTTACAGATCTAATTTGCATATGAGTTCTAGCTGTATATTTAAAATTTGATAAGGAGCATATGTCTGGTAATGCCTTTTCCATGAGATGATTTGAAATCTGATAGTTCCATTTTCTTTACAATTACCTCAAGTCATGTTCATGGTTATTCATGTCCTGGCAATATGCATTGCATGATATAACTTTGTTAAAATTTCAGTGTGTTTATCCTAACAAGCTAACATCGTTTCAGTCAAATGTAGTTCCTAAACCTGTCAGTGTTGTTCCAGTCATTGAAAGGGAGAAGGAAGCTTTGGAAGAAATAAATGTGAAGCTGGAGCTTGTTTTTGATGAACAAGATATCAACAACTATACCCACCTCTTCAGTGAATGTAACATCCCGTTTTTCAAAGAAAATGGTTATATATGTAACTACTATATGTATCAAATTTGAACTCAAATGTTGGGGATGTTCGATCTATATATATATTGTGAGCTTGAGAATTATGTCCATGTTGCTCAATCTATATATGTAATGATTTGTGGTTTTTTTCCTGCTGTGGAATTATGGTTTATTTGATTGCAAAATCGGTGCAAAACTAAATTGGATCATATATACCTTGTGGAAAAGTATATTGTTTCCCGAGTGTTTAGGTTGAAAACACTCGGGAAATATGGACACGTGGCCATCCATTCCTCGCTGTCACTCAAATTTCCCCGAGTGCTCAGGACTAAAACACTCGGGAAAAATATACTTTTCCGAGTGTCATTGGTCGATATATACACTCGGGAAAGTATTCCGTTACGGCAGGGAAACCCGTCATGTGAGCTAGTTTCCAGAGTATTTTATGTTTCCCGAGTGTAACCTAAAACACTCGGTAAATATCATTTTCCCGAGTGTAATCTCTAAAACACTCGGGAAATTAGTTTGATTCCCGACTAAACTGTCACGAGTGGTTTTTCCTGATAGCCGACCTTTGGGAAAGACTTTCCCGAGTGTTTCGGGCACTCGGGAAAGTACTAGATTCTGATAGTGCAAGTTACGTACGCAATAATTGGCCTTTCCGTGTCAGTGTTTGGTTTTCAGCATGACATCCCCCAGTTTCTTAATACCCTACCCCGCTTGTTATAGCTACTTATCTTTGGCATAATTTGTCTAACTTGTGGCAGGTAATTTGGGCAACACAAAATGTGTGCCTTACCACAATGTTTGGAGTACATATTTCATACAACTACATATACTTTCACAAAACTATATAACACAAACTACATCTTTAAGAAAAGTTTTCAAGGAACACCACATTCTTTGCCAAGTCTATCAGAAAACTACTATGTTTGATGCAATCACGTTCAACCCAAGGTCTAATAAGCCGGGTCCACGTGCGTACCACATATATTGCACACATCAGTAGGGAGCTTTTTTTATTTTTAATCATTTTTTTAAAAAAATATTTTAAAGATAGCATTTTCTTAACTTTATTTTCAATTCTAACCCCTTTGGTCATACCGTGACCCGTGACGTGACCAAATTATATTGTTACGCCATCAACCGTGGCGTGACCAAACTGTGCTATCACGCCACCAACCTCTTTGGATGTGTCTATTTTTTGCTAAATCTTGTCACGCTAAGAAGAGTGGTTTGACAGCACAATTTGGTCACGCCGCAGTCGGTGGTGTGACAGCACAGTTTGATCATGCCACGGGTCATGGCGTGACTAAATGAATCAGAATTAGAAATAAAGTTAAGAAGATGTTATCTTCAAAATAACTTTAAAAAAGAGATTAGATAATAAAAAGAATTCATCAGTAGGTGACTTGCTGGCCCGGCCTATTAGAGTAGTTGTCTGATAGATTTGTCAAAGAGTGTATTGTTCCTTGAAAACTTTTCTTAAAGATGTAGCTCTGTGACAGTTTTGTGAAAGTACGTGTAGTTCTATAAGATTTAATCATTGGCTAATTTATAATGGAGCTATATATATAGTATACATCATAAACTACGTGCATTCGTGCAAATAAATTTAGAGTGAGCACCAAATGAACACGGAAAATCACAGAAAAAAGGACGCAGTCTATGTAGTGTTGCGTCACCTTTAAAATTTCAAGTTTAAACTCAAAAGGTGTTAGGACAGATAAAAAAAGAGAAGTTTGTTGTTGATATAGTAACTTTGCGCTCTTCTTTTTTCATTTTTTAATCTATATATAGTTTGTCAGAAGCTGTCAGGACCGGATTTCTGAATCCGAACCCTCAATATATTTCTGCACCAGTCTTAGATCAGTAGCTAGTGTACACGGTGGAAACATCATTGATAACAAGTTCGAATCACAGAATAACATTAATAAACAACTGAGTACCGGCCTAATGGTTACTTATTACAATAAAAGTCACAAGACCAAGTCTCACAGCAGCGGAAACAATAAAAGAGTAAACTCCGAGATGGCCCATCGAATCGCCCACCGGCATTCGACTGGAAAGCGCAGGCTAGTACTCCGAGTGTCCTTCGTCAAACCTAGAGGCGTAGAAGTCATAATTGTCCTCGGCATCATTGAAGACTTCTGAGATTTGTTTTGAGTGTAGCATGTGAGTACATAAAGTACTTTTTGAGTCTTGAGAAAATATACATATGCATAGCTTTAACAATTGGGATTCTTTTGCACAAAGCAATATTTTATGTGTAAACATTTTTCACAAAGCACATTTGACAAAACTAGTTTCAATAATTAAATTAAATCGATTATCTAGTGAAGGTTTAGTGAAGGTTTTGGCAACCAGTCACTAGTAATGTGGCTCTAACCGCCAAATTATTATGAGTAGGGCTCTAGCTGCCCAACTAACTCAAACTGTTGGAACAACAATCCAAGAGTTTCAACTACTCCTAGATTCCGAAAATAATTTTAATTTATTTTCCAATTATCGACATTACGCCCCCCAAGGTTGATCAAGACTGAAAGCATGTCTAAGCAATTCTACCTTGTTTAACTATTCCACAATGTTGTAATCAATATTACGGAATTAGTATGCTAGGGTTACAAAGGTATAAGGATAACAATTATCAAAGGACAACATTAACAATTTTAGGTTTAACTAACAATCTACAATTTGAACTCATCATTTTATGTGAAATAGCAATGCGTAATACTTTAAAACTGAAAACATAATTTAAAAATAATAGGTACATAATGTTCAAAGCAGACTCGTCTTCGTCGAAGTTGGAGGTTAATGCGTCTGGTTGGTACTAGTGTCGGAGGTGTCGGACTCTACACGCGGAAATCGAGATAAAAATAAATAACAAAAAAAAAAATCTAAAAAATTATAAAATTAGTACCAATAGAGAGATTATGAATCTATATGAATTTAAGAAAAGAATCGATTGATTTTGAGTTTGTACGGAAGAGAACAAACTCTTGGAAGTTTATCGGAATTGGAAATTCCTAGAAATTGAGAAAGGAATACTCCATTCTGATTTTATAATGCAAAACATTGAGTATGACACATGGCCCCATTTGCTAGAGAGGGAGAAATGGAAAAAAAGAAAGAATGAAAGAGTATGACATATGGGGTCCATGTGTAAGAGAGAGAGAGAGAAGGAAATGAAAGAGAGGAGAATAGAGGAGAAGAAATAGAGCAGGGCTGGGTCATGGGTGGATGGCACAATGCGCATGCAGCAGCAATGGCGGGGTGGCCGGCTGATGGCCAAAATGGAACCTCGTACCTATGGATGGCAACGCCGGCACCGGAGGGGCACAAGGGCTGCAGCGGCGTGGGCACGCGGACGCATGATGGCACCAGTGGTGCGGCGGTGCGGCGGCGAGCGACGGTGTGGGGTGGCCGGCCGACTGTCAAAATGGAACCCCATACCTATGGGTGGCGGCCGATCGGAGAGGCATTGGGCGGCGGCTGCTGGCGCGGGGCGCGGCAACAGCGCTAGTGGTGCAGTGGTGCGGCAGCGAGAGGGTGGCGCATGCATGAGTGCCGTGTAGTGTAACGTCCCGTTTGTCCTAGAGTTTCTTGCTAGATTTCAAAACTAAAAAGGAACCATTTGGTTTGCTAAGTTGCTCAAGCTTAACTTGGAATTTTGGAAATTTGGGAGCTTAATTTGAACTAACCAAACCTCAACTAAGTCCTTTTGGTTTATGTTCTTTGTCCTTTTGGGGTTCTCTGGTGCTCTCTAGTTTTAGTTCTCTTTTTGTGTTCGCCTTGTGTGCCCTTTGGTTTAGTTCGTCCTTCTCTGGACCTCCTCGTTCTCTTTGGATCACCCCTGGTGTCTTCTCTTGGACCTCCCCTTTCCAAGACCTCCCTTGTGCTGGCCCTCCTCTTGCCCAGACCTCCTTTGTAGGTCTAGGACCTCCTCTCTTGGGTCTTAGGCCAGTTCGGGTTTGTGTTTCAAATGTCCTTGAATCTTGAAATTCAAATTCGGGTGATTCCGTGTCCTTTAAGACCTCCCCTCGTCCATTTGGACCTCCTCTGCGTTCATTTGGACCTCCCCGTGTCCTTTAGGACCTCCCCTCCATGTGGACCTCCTCCGTTAGGACCTCCCTTTGCCTTTAGATTTTAATCGTTAGGACCTCCCTTGAGAGATCTTGATCATTGGACCTCTTGTGTTAGGGCCTCCTTGAGACCTCTTGATCCTCGGACCTCCCCATTGTTGTGTCTTTTGGACCTCTGTTCTCGGGACCTCCCCATTGTTGTGTCTTTTGGACCTCCTGTACTCAGGACCTCCCCGTTGTTGTATCTTTTGGACCTTCTGTCCTCAGGACCTTCTTGAGTTTAGGACCTCCCCTAGAGGTCAGGACCTCTGGTCTTTTGCAAAGACCTCCCTGGCGACTGAGACCAACCCTTTGACTGATCTGTTCTCTTGAGTTTGACTGGCCCCACTTGTCAGCCTTGCTCACTTTTCCCAATTCTTCCGCCTCAAAACTCTATGTGCATTTAATGGATGTTGTATCACATTAAATGCAGTCACATTTGAAGTACTTTGTTTTATTCTTTTGATGGCATACACTATCCTAACCTTGTCCTGTCTACCACCGATCTTTAACACGTTTGCTCAAGCCCCTCATTGTCTCTCCACTAGCTCTAGCTATAAATAGCGTGGGCATGCTTCCCTTTGTCACCTTTTTTGCTCATTTCTAACTTCCTTGCTCTCGCCTAGTTATCTCCTTGCTCGAGACCTTACCGAGGAGTTCTTTGAAGCTACTCCATCACCTCTTCATCGCCAAGAAGGCCTCTCTGTTGGTTCCTACGGATCTTTTTGCAATGACCACCCTCTTTCGGTTTGGACCTCCCCTCTCAGCTAGGACCTCTTGCTTCTTGGTTTTTGTTTGAGTTTGTTTAAGTTCTTTAAGGTCTTTCGGAGTTTTTTGCTTGGAGCTGGTTTGCTTATTTGGTTCTTCGGCGATCGTGTAGATCCCGAGTTTGAGGAGGAGTACTTGGACCCAGCAGTTTCTATTGAAAGCTCACCACTACTCAACGAAGGCAACTCGCAGACCTTTGATCATATTGAGCCTAGCTTTTCAAATGTATTTTGTTTTACTTAATCATGCATGGCTATTTTTATAAGAAATGGTTTGGGCAGTAGATAATTTCCTACTTGACAATATGCCTCCTTGGATAATTGTATTTGACATGTTGACATGATCCTCTTGGACACCTTAGAATGGATATTTTAATTGGTATTGTTTGGTATTGCCAACATGGGACCGTATGTTTATGCTTAGCCTTGCTTTAGAACCGTGGGTCTTGAGAATCATGCTTCATATTTAATAACTTGACTAATGGAACTATGGAACTGTAGTTGGTGCCACTGATAAGCAACTGTGGTGGGATGCCACATTTGTGTTGTTTGTGGTGCAAGGCCACTTTGTTAAAATCTTGTATGCCAAGACCAGGGAGGTCATTGGCCAGGTGAACCCAAAATGTTTTCTTGCTCGGGCAAGTGATCGTGCAGTAAAGGGTGTGCTATGTGCACACTGAGATGTGGAAGTCTTGCCTGAGCAGCAATTAAGGACTTAACTTTGTATTCTGTTGATCTAGGCCTTTCAGTGCAATCACAAGACCACTTTATGGGGGTGGTCTGGGCCAAATAATTAGCATTGAGCTGGCTTGGTTCTGTTGTGGTGGAGCGTGCTGATTCGCTGGCACAAGAGGGGGCACGAATCCGGTGGAGGTTGCAGCCCAACCGGAAGCGAAACCTTAGCGGGCAGCTCCGAGCCAGATCAAAGCTTTGCAACGGCCTTATCGCTCTCTAGATCGCCACTTTGGAAGTGAGCAAAGGGTTCCAACGGAACCCACCCATCGGAGAGGTCATGAATTGTGGGTAAAGTTGTACACCTCTGCATAATATTAATCTATTCGAATAGCCAAGTCCTTGGTCATGGACATGCCTGGTGAAAATGGTGCAAGGGGTAGACTTTGCTAAAACTGTGGTCCGTGGTTGATCAGGGATATCGACGAGTGTACGTTCTGGGTGGCTCCGAATGCTCGTGATGCCCATGATTGGCTGTGGAGGTCTTATGAACCCTAGGGTGGTCCAAGGAGCTCCTGAGTGGGTGCTCAGAGGAGATCTTAGAGCCCTAGGGAGATCTTTGGGAACTCCGGAGTTGGTGCTCCAGAGAGGTCTTGGGAGAGGTCCTGGTCGTTAGTACGGCCAGACCTCCCCTAAGTGGCTTTGGAAGTGAGTTGGTGCTCACTTCCCTTCTTTTCAAACAATGTATTTAAGTATTATTGTTTTAACTTGGGCTTTGCAATCTATACATGTTATTTAATGTCAAATATTGCTTTGAGCAACTAACCCTACAGCTCTCATTGTCAAGCCACTTCATGAATATTATTTGCATAATTGTTCCCTGCGATTTGTTGAGTACATTCAAAGTAGTCATGGCTGTAAGCCCTGTGTTAAAGTAGTGGTTGAAGATGAACAAGTGCAAGGATGCTTAGACCTCTTCGAGGAGGAGTTATTTGATGACCCAGCTGTCTAGGACGTCCTCCACTCGACAGCCTGTGGGCTTGCCAGATGGCTTCAAGCGTGCTTGTGTTTCCGCTACAAAGTTCTCTTTTGTGTCGGTTTTTGTAAGCCAAAGTTGGCAACCTCTGTAAGCAACCTTGACCATAAGGTCTTTGTTTAATATATGTTAATTTATCTGCTTCATCTGTTGTTTGGCTATGTGGTTGTGGTTACACCTATGTTGTTTGTGCGAGCTAGCTTGGAAGCCTGGGACTAGCTCAGTGCACACTGTCCAGACCTCCAGGAGGTCTTCGAAGATCTCCTGGGAGGTCCTGGCGGACCTCCTCTCAGTGTATACTTGGAAGACCTCCTAGAACCTCCGGGTGGTCCTATCGGACCTCCCTAAGAGGTCCTCACATGTAGGCACAGGGAATGGGCCAGGTGAGTCGCGGTAGCCCGAGGGATGGCCGAGGCGGCGGGGTGACGGTGCCAGCGAGCGATGAAGAAGGCGGCAGCGGTGGCTCTCCATGCCGATCCGAGATGAGGGATGGGTAGAAGAAGGTCGAGAACACATCATGACATTGTCCGATCAGCAAAAACTCACCGGAGAAGGAGATCAAGGGATAGAGGAGTTTTCGGCCTAGAGGAAGAAACGATGAAATACGGCGATGAACTGCAACCAAAAGTGAAATTGATTGAGGGGAAATGATCATGGAGCTCGGGAACACGACGTGATGCGGTTAGGACATCAAAATTCTCACCGGGGCGTCGGGAGCACAAGACAAGATCGCTAGGGGTTTGAATCGATGTGGCCACGAGCATGATTGACAGAAGCGTTACAGACATGCATTTGGAAACTGACGAAATGGCAACACATTGATGAGGGATTACGGTAACAGAGGAATTGATTGCACAATGATGGTAGCGTGGTGATGGCATGGGCAGTGCAACCGGAACGTCGTGTCGACATGGGTGGGGCGCGTGTGCACGGCTCGGGTAGGCATAGAGCAAGCAAAGCAAAGACAAGGAGGAAAGAAAGAAAGAAGGAAAAAGAGAAAGAAATGGCCAAGTGGTTTTACGTGAAAATTCAAATTACATTATTTGAATTTGGTGATGAATTCTTAAATGAGACGATCGATTTTGAAATTTAAATGAATACAAAAAACTTCAAAGAAGACCAACACTTTGAATTAATTAATTTGAAATATTTTTTTTTTGAAAATGGCCACAATTTGGGACCCTCTTTGTTGTTTCTACGTGAAATTTCTACGTTGCACCTCCAACCAAACCAAAAGAGGCCACGATCGACATCAAATAATGATGATCAAAACATTTTTGGAACGATTAATTACTCGATCTGTTCATGGATGATGTCACAAAAAACAATCCATGGATATCCTTGTGGCTTTTGGAAGAACCTTCACACCCCACCTTTGGTGTTCATGGCCCATGCGATCGACAGATCATCACTCACGCTGAAATCATCGTGGCCTTCTTTTGTCCCCCTAAGCGCGCACTGCAGCTGCCAGCACTATCTGGCAGATGATGCATATCGATGGAGATAAGGATCGTCTCCATCAAGAGGAAAAGCAATTTTATTAACCTTCTTTTTGCTGTTATAAATTGTTGTTATTAATCGTTAAGTTGATCTCTTATCTGCTGTGCTAGCACCTATGATTAGGGTCAAAGAAGAGAGGCCATTATAATGAGCGTACCAGTGACGTATCAGGCTGCACCAAGTGTTGTAAGCGTCCAAATGCAGACACTTTTTCGTTTTCTTTTTGCCAGAAAAGAGGGTGTCCTGATCAAATAATTGGTTCCTTTTGAGATTGTGTCATCACCAACAGCTGAGTTCTTTGCATGACAGCCTTAATTATGTGGCTGCTGTGGCCTCTGTGCTGTTCCATGTCTACATGATGTAATCAATTAGGTTTGGTTGATGAAGCTGTGTTTGCCACATCTTGCCACTTGGACATAGGCACATAGCTGCCTGGATATGGATGGTCTTGTGCTGCATCATGCATGCACCTGGCACTCAGGAGGTCCTACATGAGGTTAGAGAGCATATATCAAGGTGTTGGGTTCACTGCTAAAAAAAAAGCTAATATTGGACGTTTCGTTATAGACGGTTGACCAAAACCGTCTATATTACATACAATCATAAACGATTTTGTTTTAGAGACCGTCTGTGTTAGTGGTTGCGCTAAAACCATCTGTGAATATGTAATATCACCTTTTGTGGATTTTAAAACATGTTTTTACCAACTTTTCTCAAATAGAATAAAAAAATGCATAAGACCGAAAATTGAAAGATTTTTAGAGAAAAACATGTTGCAAATAAAACCCTATAAAAATTACACGATAATTTACACTATGTCAGGAACTTCCCCTAAAAATTTCATAATTTTTGGAACTATATTACTATGTCAAACAATTTCCTAAAGATCTCAGCCCTAAATAATTCACTTAGGGGCAAAATCGTCTTTTCGCATGGGCTGTTCACGGCTAAGTTCATGGGAGTGGCAAAAAAGGAGAGAAGTTGAGAATGAGTGGCAAAAAGAGGTAAGCAATTTGGCGATGGCATTTCAGAGAGCCGATTAACTTTCAATAGCAAATAAGAAATTAACCCAACAAATTTCAATGAACCTCGTATTTGCTTTCCTCTAAAAAGGGTCTAACATGAATGACTTCCCAGTCAACTCTACACCGAATGCTCCTAAATTTTGTATTGCAATCCTCCGTTTACTCCAAACTTCCCAAACTGATGTCTCCACTTGCAAATATAAGTATTGCTTCTCCTAAGGAGATGGATCGGCATGCGACAAGGAACACTACTACAGGAAGCCTCATCACTGCACGGTTCGAATCGTCATCACTGCACGGTTTTCGAACCGCCTATATTTGTTGGTCTGTGATAACGTAGTTATCACGCACGGTTCAAACCGCTCGTGATAAGATTATCACGCACGGTTTTTGTTGAAACCGTCTGTGAATGCTATTACAGACGGTTTTCATCAAAACCGCTCAGGATCCGAGAATATCACGACGGTTTTCATTAAAACCGCTCAGGAAGATATCACAGAGCGGTTCTTGTTCGTAACCGCCTATGATGAGTTTTCACAGACGGTTCTTGTTTAGAACCGTCAGTGATAGCCTTTTTCAAAAAAAAAACCGAAAATTGCTAAAACTTGAGGCCGTTTAGATGCCCTAAACGACCTTTTTGGGGTTTTCACTTTTCGAGACCTCGCAAGAGAATCTGACCTTAACTTATGGATTTTCGGATTGAGCTTTTCGTTAGCTTTCCAACAAGCCAAAGAACGTTGCAATCGGAGTTTGTATGCAAAAGTTATGATGATTTTACCGAACGGTGCGCGATCTACCATCCATATTTTTGCCCAAACCAAACAACTCAACATGAACTACACACATCACAAGAGCATCACCCACATCACAGAGCATCAACTCAGTAATCCACATCACAAAGCAAAGGGGGAGAGAGAGAGTGAGGTCGTGGGGGCAGGCGGCAGTGGAGGAGGCCCAAGGCGACGAGGTCGTGGGAGGCCGGTGGCAGGTCGAGGGCGAGGTGGAGGCCGGGGTGATGGTTGGATGAGGCCGGTGACGATGAGGCGGGACGAGTTGGAGGAGGCAGGCGATAAGCTCGGTGAGGCATGCAAGCACAAGCTCGGCGAAGGTCAGCAGGCGACAAGCTCGGCGGAGGTCATGGGCGCTGGCAGGCGGCGGAGGCCGGGCGCAAGGTGTGAGGAGGAGAAATGGCAAAGGAGGAGAAATGGCAGAGGAGGAGATGGAGGAGGAGAGACCGCAGAGGAGGAGATGGAGGTTATATAAAGCGAGTTTCGGCAGCCCGCCCATTATGTTCAAATTTTCGTTTCCCGCCCAACAATCAGAGACGGTTCTTGTTAAGAACCGCTCAGGATAGCACCTATCACTGACGGTTTTTAATAGAATCGTCAGGATCATTCCTGACGGTTCTATTAAAGAACCGCTCGTGACTGAAACCTCCAGAGCGGCAATGGCGAGTAGCGAAAGGATATCACAAACGGTTCTTAATTAGAACCGTATGTGATAACTAATTATCACAGACGGTTCTTATTCAGAACCGTCTGTGTACTATCACAGACGGTTCTTATTGAGAACCGCTCGTGATTGGTCGGATTATCACGCAGACGATTTGTGGTGATAATTCACGATCGTTCTATTAATGAACCGCTCAGGATAATGACTATCACAGACGGTTCTAAATAAGAACCGCTCGTGATAGGCCTCGAGCGGTAGTCTGGTGGCGGCGCAAAACAGCAGTTCAAACAGATTAACACGAGGCGGTTCCTTTGGAAATGCTCGTGATGGGGCGTCTACTATAGCCTGTTTTGTAGTAGTGGAATAACACTAGTTATGGATTTTGGACTGTAGGATGGCACGCACTAGCTAGTTGGGAATATATAATAGTCTTTGTGCTTAAAAAATTTTTCTTATTTTGGAGTCGGAACCTTGGAATAGTCTTCTTGTCCGGCCAAAAGCTCAAAAGCTACAACGATAGGCCATGTGGTTCCCTGGTGTCCCACTTATGCACACATATGCTGCACGTCTCCCTCTTATTATAGCGAAGTTGATTGCCGAGCTCTCGCTATGGCCACATCGCCCTAAAAACGCAGACCGTTGGATCGCTTGGCGAACGTCCGAGATCGCCTGGATTCCGCTCGGTGCGCGTGGTGGGAAGGTGCGCGAGCTGTTCGATCACAGCAAGCGGAGCGATTGCGCCCAGCGCAGCGAGACTCTCGAGTCTTCCCGTCCCTTCCCCTCCATCTGCGGTTCTCCTCACCCGCAACAATTCCTTTACTCTTCCGTCGACTCCTTCCACGTCGCCACTCTTCCCAGCCCTTGCTCCCTCTTCCCTGCCTTGCGCCGTCTGCTCCCCCGTCGCCTGACCACCTCCCCCTTGCATGACTCCCCTCTCCCACCAAGCAATTCATTTTCCCCTGCGTCAGCGCCTTCCGTCTTCCGCCCTCCTCTCGCCGCCCTCGTCATGCACTCCCCTCTCGTCACCACCTCCCCTTCCTCGCGACACCGCCTTCCCTCATGGCTTCCTCTTCCCTGCGCTGCGCCTTTTCCTCCCCTCTCAAGACTGGCTGCCCTTTCCCTTCCCGTTCTGTTGCCTCCCCTTCTCCACCCCGTCGTCATCGTCCACGACGACGCGGAACCGACATCCGGGAGCTAAAAAATACCAGAAGAAAAGGAGAGAGTACCAGCATTCTCTCTCTCCCCTATCTTTCGCCCTCGGCCATCCCACCCCCATGGCCTCCTTCCCCTCCCCTTCTGTCGTGGCCGCTGCGCCTTGGCTTGTGCCTCGCCTTAGCCGCCGCCGACGTGTGTCGGTCCTCCCATGCCTTCCGCCAAACCGCCGGTCCTCCCTCACCGTCCGCCCGTCCGCCATCGCCGACCCGGCCAACCCCCTTGCACCCGCTGCCGCGCCCTCTCGCCCAGGTGAGTGCTGGCTTGTTAGGGTTCACTGGGTTCTGCGAATTGGCCGAGGGTGATTAATGTCGGTGTAAGTGTGCCTGTAGGTTGAGAAAGCCGACGCAGGGGCTCGGTGCGGCGTCAACGTCGGCGGGTGGGAGTTTCGGCGAGGAGAGGGACGGCTGGCTCTCGTGCTTACCGAAGAGCCAGAGGCGGGGAGGTTGGGTTAGTGAGGTTTGTGTCGTGCGCGCTCCCGCACACCTCGGGATTATTGCTCCATGGCGGTTGAGTGGGCCTATGGTTCGGTTCATCCATAATTCGCCTAAATTAATAGATTACGAAATTGCTTTTCTTCATCGGATTGCATATGATGACTAATCTAGAAAAAACTTGTTTGGTTCCTTACTTCCATTTTTGGGTTTTGTTCGGTTGCTTGTTTAATGTTGCGTGTAGCACGTGGGGTATAAGATCAATACAATAAATATGGATTGTCCATCAGTAAAAAAGTTAGTGCTATTTGCATGTTTTTTTTTGTTACATGTTCCCTGACATCTATAGAGGTCTAATATGGGAGATGTTGCGCTTTTTTATTACATGTCAAGTTAATATTGTTGAACTTTAAATTTTGGAGCTAGCGGGAAGTCTGGTATCACAAATCATTGTACCAAGCAACATTCTGCAAGAGGGCAGCTGCATGTCCTTTTTTTTATTATACAACAAGCTGATTGTTGAATGAACATCAAATATTTAAGTTAGTGAGAGGTCTTGCACTGCAAATCATTATCTCGTGAGCAACTTGAGAGTGCACTGCAATCATGTAATGTAGGAACCATTATTTTCGTATTTGTGAAACTGTTAATTCCTCTTTTTGTTTTTATACATTGCCAATGCTTTAGTTTTGTTACGAAATAGGAAATAAAATGTTTACATAGCATCACAGAGTATAGCGTGATATCATAATCCACAGCTTCCATTTTTCATGTCAAAAGATGTACTATGGAATGTGATTTTCTATCTTAATTCTTTGCTGATTTGCGTGTCAGGCATAGTCATATAGTACATGCTGCTGGACCTAATGACCCGCATGTTGCAAGTCCGGCATGGTCTGAAACCACTCTGGATAAACCTTATCTTGATCACACTATTGGAAATATCCTCACATTTTCTTCATACTGTTATCTTTTCAATACTTCATAGGGCTTCGAGATCGCACTTTGCACGATGTCTTCTCTGAGAATTATATTAAGGTGAACTTTCATAACTTGTAGGATTTTCTTTTCATATTTTAAAAGATATCAAAAGTTTCATGGTGATTTCTTAAGCTCATGTATTTTTAATCATAATAGCACACATATTTCTGAAGTGACATCTACTCATTTTTTACTGGTATAATATGTTGTTT
This sequence comes from Phyllostachys edulis, assembly GCA_036346405.1. Taxonomy (NCBI): domain Eukaryota; kingdom Viridiplantae; phylum Streptophyta; class Magnoliopsida; order Poales; family Poaceae; genus Phyllostachys; species Phyllostachys edulis. Next base: position 39,799 of record JAYEVD010000905.1, read on the forward strand.
TTTTGTGCTGTTTTGAACATGCACGAAAGTGTCAACTTTGTTCTGTTCTCACTGAAATGACCTATGTTGCTGCATTTTTCCCCCCAAGACATGGTCAGTTTAGTAATGTATTACCATGTCAATAACGGTTGTACTAATTTTCTCACACTATGCTATTTATGTAGTGGGATGTTTTGAGAAACTGATGTCACTTTCATCCCATAATACAAGCTGAATGAAATATTCTACCTTACTGTCTTGATGGCTTAATATTGCTTTGTTTTGAAGTACATCTCTGGTTATATACAACTCTACCCTTTTTGATGTATCATTAGTTCAAAACTTGTGAGTTATTTTTATGTCATAAATATTTCATGCTCAAAAGGTTCCACATTCTGTGAGCATTTTTATGTACTGCGATGATGGCATGATATTAATTATTATACAAATCCACTGTAGCGAATATACGATGTTTTGAATGAAATATTCTACCTAATTGTACTTTTTTTGGGTGGGGGCTAAAGGCATCACCGCTGCTTGTCCTCTACTCTTAGTCATTTCTTTCATGTCCTTTTGGTTTCCGAAATTTGCTGGTGTTCGTGCGAAAACTTCGTCATGAAACAAACTATCTCCACTGGTATTTACCTACGAAACTAGAATTTTAGGATAAGCCTAATATCTGTTTGTATCGATTTTGTCTTTCTTTAGGTTCTTGCAAACATGATTTATCATTATTCCTTGGTTGTATTCCCAGATTCGGAACTGTTCCTTGCTATGCAAGAGGGTGACCAAAGGTTATATATTTTTAGAATATATTTTTCATTCTACAAGAGGGTGCTAGAGAGTACAGAGACACAATATAATGCCTCTACAAAATGTCTTATATATTGTAAAGATATTTTAGTAAATATATATTCTGCCATAGCGTAGAGGCATCATTGTGACATTTTGAAAGATGTCTTTAAAAACATATGGAGACTAAAAACTATGTCTCTACTGTACAATAAGAATGCCTCTACGGTGATGTTTTTCATGTAGGGGCGATAGCTTGATGTATTTATGCAAACCACTTAATTATTTCGGGCATCAAGTTGACATAAAAAAATATGTAAAGAATTACTGATGTACTTCTCAACTATCTTACCTTTGCGTAGAATTTCAAGTTCAAATGCAATCTTTAATAAAAGTGATAAAATTCTTACAAATGATAAATTAAAAGGATAATGAAAAAAATTACTATTCATAGCAAACGTCTTTTTTTTGTCTATTATAACATGTTCAGAGTTCGTAGTTGAAATTTCAAAACGGTCCTACAACACTACTCTAATTACTACATCATCACATTTTCAAATTTTTTATGTCGATTTGGTTATCGAACAAAAATGCTTTGCATGATTGCACCTTGTTTTTAGTTTGCACTGAAAACACAACTAAGCCAACAAGCATGTCGTCAGGGGCCGATTTACCGTCCCTCCAGCTTGGGTAGTTGCCCGAGATTACTGGCGATGCGTCATGGTAGCCCTCGTGAAGATCCACGACAACTAGTACCGAAAAATGGTGTTCTACCTAGGTAAAATAAGGTGACGGCTTGTCCAGACTTTGAAAAATTTCTGACTCCGCCACTGCAGGTCGTCACTAATCGAGGTTAATCTTTTATATGCTCCTGATTCAGATTAATTAGTGTAGTACATGCATGAAGATACCCATTAGTCACACTAGAATACTAGACTATTAGGCCAGCTAGGCCGCACCTTGACGCAAACTAGCAGCATGTGTAATATTTAACTAGTTATTTTCGCTATGCAAACACACACTACGACAATAGAAGAAACACGCGAGATCTTCTATTCTATCCGTAGGTACGCATGGCCTGGGTGCACCTGAGTGCAACACAACCAGCCAGAAAGAGCTTATCTTTCCTCTAAAGAAACACTCATAGGACAGAGTGCAATATCTAATAACCTCCTCTTTACGAGAGAACAAAAAATCATTAGCGCAACCTATCTTTTTCCGAAACTCTCTACCTGGCCCAATGCGGCACTTGAGATGAACTAGCGCTGCTATGCGTACAAACAAAAGTTCTATGGACATCAATAGCCGGTCTAGTTCAACATTTGGAGTAGAGAGAGAGCCCAGATGTCGCTGTCACTGTCACTGCTACACAGATAGTCTTCACAGATGGTTCAAAAACGTTATTATAGACAGTTTTGTGAGCTGTCTGAGTTTATGGGTCAGTAATGACATGAGATCATCATAGACGATTTTCAAACCGCCTGTATGTGATAGTCAACTATCACAGACGGTTTAGTTGATATATCATAGACGGTATGTTCTAAGGAACCGTCTGTAATATTCTTTTGTATTGCTAAATCTATTTTTATTTATTGGCTAGCATCAGAAATGCTAGCCATTCCCTCTGAAACAAGTTGAAACATAACAAGTACATATATACATACAATTCACATTCATTTCAGAAACAAGCACATGATCAAATTTACATTCATTTCAGAAACAAGCACATCCAATTCACAAATCAATTAACTAAAATTTTCATTCATGTACATTTACAAACATGTACCATTAAGTTCAATCTTATCCCAATCAAGTTCAATCTACATTGTGGAACTTTCCATCTGGATTTATGACATCACGGTTCAAGAATGCCGTAAACTGTCCTCGAATGTTTATGACCTGGCCCTGTTCCAACGCAGTTGTATCAATGCTCGCAACCTGTCGCTAGGAAGATTAAATTTGTGCATATATAAATTGATAAGTATGAAATAATTATTGCAAGATTGACAAACCTGAAGATTATTGGTTATCGCGGAACCGACGAGTAGTTCCATATTGTAGCAAACATAGTATCCACAGAGGTTGTAGGCCGGCGGCTGCTGGTGGCACTGCAAAAATAGAATTTGTTAGTTTGAGAAGCGTTACTATGAAGTGTTATATATGATTAATGTATATTACGAATACCGAGAAATTTAGATCATATCGCAGAATCCTTCCCTTACAATTCCCTCCTTTAGCAAAGTACACGGTGAACGACCTACGTGATTCCAAGAGGTTAGCCTTAGCTATTGCAAAGGAAGGAAATACTACAATAAAGTTATTTATGGAGGAAATGTATTTACCCCTCGATTTATTGTCGAACAATTGTGAAGTCGTGTGTGGCCCTCTTTTGGGAATCTAGGTATATTATCTTGTTCTATTTTTGTATAATTACAATTAGAATCCAGTGGAACCTACACATGTATGTCGCCATGGTCATTAAACCTAAGTTTGTGTTGCTTATAAAGTACAAATCAACAAGTATAGCCATTAGTGCAGCACTTACTCCTGGTTGTAGGGCAAAAGTATGAATTCCTTGTTGTGGTGAGCCAGCAATGACTCTATCATGTAATCATCGACGAATTTTGTATTCTCCATGATGGTTTTTTAGGAGACCAAGTGTGAGTCGAGGAAACCTACCGGTGAATTCCTTAATTGAATACATCATATATATATATATATATATATATATATATATATATATATATATATATATATATATATATATATATGTATACATATATATACATACATACATATGTATACATACATACATACATACATATATATATATATATATACATACATACATACATACATACACACACACAAAAGTAAGGAGTTATATATAACATTTATCGGTATTGCACGAACGTTGTCCGTGATTGTACATACTAACAGTGTCCAGCATCGCATGAATGAGGCCTCGAGGGCGTTGAGGTTGAAGAGAAAGAACAAGTCCTCGAAGGTCACCGTGAAGACACAGTCTTGAACCACGTGGTTAAGATGATCCTTTTTGAACTTGACGTTGACACCCGAGCATCGTTGTCCACCCATCTTGTTGGCCTGTTCCATGTACCATGTATGCAATGTTGTGCAAGAGAATCCTAGGGTATGGTTGGGCTCTACTGTCTCGACCAACGGCTCGCCTAGCAATAAATTTTGGGCCAATGGTAAGAAGGGGATATTAGAACAGGAGTCGACCGTCTTCCATTTGCCCTTACTGCCTCGCTTTTTAGAGGTTGACTTCACGAGAGTCGACCGAGCATGAGGTGTAGATACATCTGATGCACCGGGCCCTTACCGTTTCAGTGCAAGTAGCTCCCGTGGACTTGACACCGTTGTAGGATATTCCGTGAAGTTGACACCGGAGCAGGTAGCTCCAGGCAGATATCCCTCTTGGGCCACTAGATGAATGTTCCAATGGCTTGCTCTAGAGTCATAACCTCGTCGTTTAGGGGAATTTGTTGCGGGACGACCGTGAAATTGGCATAAACACCATCCACATTCACTTTTGTGAAACCCAGCGTCGGATTTACACGATGCACCAAAGCCCCAACACCGGATGGATACACCTAACCCCAAGCAGCATCTAGGGCAACAGAGGCATATCTCACTTGAAGCTTGCACTTCATAGCCACCTATATAATGATACAAAATTAGCTACTCCAATAGGCCTATTAATGGATCGAGCATTCCAAAGATAATAATTATTACTAGGATGTCATCGACAGAAAATCTGTCGTCACCTTTTGGGGTAGGGTTAGGGTTGGATGCACAGCTACTCAAAAGTTTGGGGGGCTGGCTAGCACAGTAGAGGCATGGGCTTGCAACTGATTTTTTTCCCTAAGCCTTTCCTTAAGGCTCTTCATCTGCCGTCACGTCTCAACTCTAACGCGATCATTGATTTCATATCTAATGGATTTAGTGATCTCATCTCTGAGGGATTCATGAATCTCCTCTCGTAGCTTTGCATCGCGCTCGGCTTTGGCTCTCTTCCTACTACAGTACGCTTCAGAGTCCTCTGGAAATCCATGCTTCCATGGAACATAAAGACCAAGGCCTCTCGTGCGACCCGGGTGCTCATTGTTTCCCAGGGCCGCGGGAAGTATAACTTTCTCCCTAACTACCTGGAATGAGCCTTGGGAAGATTGTGCACTCAGCGTTCCCTGCAATATCCCGACATGTCATTTCACTTCATATGAAGTTGTGGAGTAATTACAAAGTAGGTAGTTCAATACCTTACCAGGCGCTGCGACACTTTGTCATCTACGGGGTTTGGAAAGGAGATGGCCCCGAAGACAGGGTACATAACCTCGCTCTTAGCTAGTTTTGGGCGCGCTCATTAGGGAACCTAACAAATGGTGGGGATGCATTTGAACGGTTTGCTTGCTGGTCCTAATCCCTCCATTGTGGGATTTTACCCGCATACCCAGCGATGCCGAATTTGTGGGGGTGCGTGTTTTTGCCTAGAGGGCCCTGTGAGCCGCACTTTCACTCCTAAAATCAGCTGTTGTCTTCTCCGTGATAAAGTCTTCCCAGTACTCTTCCATGATCGGATACTTGTGGAAGGGCCTTAGATCCTTCTCCACGTAGTTCTTAACAAGTGTGCTCTTGAAGTTCTTCCACACTTTTGCACACATGTAGAAATGCGTGTCGTCGTACGAAGTCCTAATGTTGTTCCGGGATCTCGAACGATCGAAAAGTATCCGTCAGCAAATCACCTTTATGAGCTTTAGTCAAATCCTTCCACGAATCGTAGGTGATGTTGACCCGTTCCCGTGCAACTATTCTGACCATTCTTGAATGCGGACGCTGCTCGGCGAGGATTAGTAGGGGTCCTAGACTCATCGACCTCCGTGATGGTAAATGGCCCCTGGGCCTTTTCTATATTCCTCTACCATGTTTGGATATTCCAGAGGACGTCGCATCAGACACATGAGACGACGTGTAACATCCCAAAGTGTTGTTACTAAAATAAAATTAAATAAAGTTATTATTTTGTTGGTTTTTCTGAATTTGAAAGTGTTTTATTGCTTTTCTTGAATTTCTTGAGTTTGAAAAGTCAAAAATAAAATTTATTGAAGTTTTAAAAGTTTTATTTGATTTAAAATGAAAAATAAAAATTTAATTAATTTCTAGATTTTTCTAGAATTTTGAAAGTTTTTACCTAATTATTTCAAAGCCAAAATAATTTATTTGCAAAAATAAAAGCCAACTTTAAGTTGGAAATAATTTTATTTAAGTCCAAAATAACTCTAGGAATTTCTATGAATTTTTCTAGAATTTTTGGATTTTATTTGCGATTTTCTAAAGCCTTTTTGAATTATCTGAATTGTTTTAATCAGTAAACCTTTTTAAAAACCCCAAATCGTCTTGGGCCGAAACCTCCTTAGCCCATCCCTATTCATGCACGTGTCGGCCCGTTTTTGGCCCACCCGCACCCGGCCGCTCCCCTTTTCCCCGCGCAAAATCCCAATCGTCCAATTTAAATCAAGCGGTCGCATGCCTCCCTCTCCTTTCCTCTCGCTGCCAGTGGGCCCCCGAGCCTTTCTTCTTCCCCGCCCCTTCTTCCTCACGAGGAACCGAAGCATAGCCACCATTGACGCGCATGGAGCACCATCTCCGTTGCGATTTTTGCCCCCATTTCTCGCGGGAAGGTGAGCATCAAATCCCCCGCGTTCCATCTCCCCCAAATCCGGCCTTCCCCCTCTTAATCGTGCGTGCATTAACCGGATCGAAAACCATTGCCGCAACGATCTCCTCCTCCGTGCCCCTCCACCCCTATAAAAGTGAGCCTCGGTGTGCCCTTCTCCCCTCATCCCAACGCCGCCAACCACTTAGCCCCTCTCGCCTCGTAGTGCTCAGATTTTGAAGTTCATTGCCGCCGGTCGAAGCTTCATCCATCTCCGATTACGCCATCGTCAAGCCCGCTCCGGCCACCCCAACTCCCTCTTCGGCCTCGCACCCACATTGCCAGAGGATCCTCGGAGCACCTCCTTCACCGTCGACTAAGCACCGCTGCCGCTAAACCTCATCACCGACGATCAAAACCCCACGCTCCACCGCTGTTTTGGTAAGCATCGAGATTGCCGCATGGCCCTCGTCCCATTGCGCACTTTTACTGCCGCTGGTGAGCCGCCGTTCACCATTGCCGTACGAATCCGAGCCTTGCCGCCGGCAAGCCACCGTGGCTTTGCCACCTCAGCGCCACGTCACCTTGTTTTGCCCTCATGTTGGCCACGTGCTTGCTGAGTCAGAGCCATGTCAGCGTGTATGTGGTTGGTTCCTGGCTCAGTGGACATGGTCTATCGTGAGTTGAGTCACCGTCAAGTGGGTCCCCATGTTAGGGTTTTCTTTTATTTCTTTTAATTCCAAAATTCTGAGGGCTGACATCACCATGCGTCATTAACCCGGTTTTCCAATAGAAAAAAATTCGGACAATTCCAGAAAATCCATTTAGGGTTATTTCTTTATATTAGATCTTCCAAAACCCATATCTTTTGCATCCAAACTCCGATTTCATCGATTCAAATTTCTAAATTCATATAAATTGAAGATCTAGCTAAATAAATCAAAATTATGTAATTTGGAGTTCATTTGAATTTTGTTTGAATTTAGCTTATTTTTGCATATAGATTTCGATAACTTCGGAGAGTCAGATTTCGACGCCGTTTGAGAGCAACTAATTGGGCAAGGCAAGTTACATATTTGATCATGTTTGAACCTATTATTTAAAATTATATTCTGTTTTAAATTATTACTGCATGCTTATTTATATTCAGTAATTTAAATTCCTGTTTTAAATTTATAGATATACCTAAATCCTTTGTATGGCCAATGTTGATTTTTGAATCAAATATATTGTCACCCTAGATAAAATCTAGTTGATACAATAGTATGAACTAGGATCTTTTGGAAAAAATTATGCTTAGCGATGCTTAGACCCAAAAATGTTTGATTTGGGGAATTTCAGCCAAAAATCAAATATTTTTTAAACTGTATCCATGGCATTGGTGTGTTATGGAAGTATATAAATGATATTGAAAAATGAAATAAAATGATGGTTTGTACTTGGGCGAAATGGTTGTTTGGATGGTGCATGTCGATGCACGAGATTGAGTCATTTCTGTGATCGATGCCCATGGGTTTTATGGAAAGTCGCCCAAGTCGTTTGAGGATCGGCCTTTGAGCGTTCCTTGCTACGCCTTACCGTACTACCACATGTCTTGAATAGGCGGGACCTGGCTAACTAATTTGCAACGTTTCACCGTGGTCGTGCCATCTGGTTGCGTGGGTGTCTCTTATGACCTACTTTTATGTATTCCCACCTGGCGCAAGAGGGGGCTATGAACTCTACGGGTTTCTATACGCAAGGGGCAAAACCTTAGCGAGGTGGGACCATGGTGGAATGAAGCATTGCAAAACCCTTGTGATAATCTCTTAGTCGCACACCTTCGGAAGTGTGTGAGCAGACAGTACAAGTTGATTATCTCTTGTGGGTAAAGTTGTACAACCTCTACAGAGTGTGAAACTATTCGAATAGCTGTGTCCACGGTCATGGACATGCCATTCAAGACACTCAAAGTTAGACTTTGTTTTTGTTTTAAAAAGATTTCTTCAAACTGGTTTATCCAAATGGGAATTGGGTAGGAAGCCATGTGATAGGAGGGTATCCTTCACCATTCTTGTGTCAATGTTATCTGACTATAAAACTTGAGAATTTATAAAATGAATTTTAGTTATAAAATAACCGCTTTGGAACTTAGTACAAGTATTTAAAGAAAACATTGTTTTATGCAAATTTAACTAGTAAGCCTTCCTTTGTTATATCCATGCATGCATTAACTCTATTATTGGGTGTAACATGCGAGAATGAAAGTTGTGGTCATCCTTGCTTTATGCAAATAAATTTCAGAGGAAAAGGACTTCGCTTTCGGTGTGAATCTCAACAACTAGGCCGCTACCCTAGTCGATTGCCTGTGGTAGATCAGCTGGACTCCACTACTTCCTTCGTCTTCCACTGTGTTCTTTATTGTTGGCTTGTAAGCCTCTTTTGTAATAAACTTTGTTGATTATTAATATAATTATGCGATTTATGGATGTTACCATATATGTTTACTGTGTGAACCAGCTACTGATCATGGGACTAGTTCAAAAATACACAGAGGATTTCGGAGTGTTAATCCCGGGTCCAATGAAGTGGTATCGAGCCATATCATTGTGAGGTCGTGACCTAGTTAGAATGGTCGTTAGTTGAAAAACTTCAAAACTTATTTTATATAACAAGAAAAATAATTCGTTCTCTCCTCATCTTGGTCATCTATCTATCTTTAGCTTCTTCATAGCAATTCTTTCTTATCTAATTCTCTCTTCACCATTTTATAATGTTAAATGGATACTCTTTCCCTTGAAAATATTTCTATAGATGGTCAACACATTTCCTACCATTACGATCAAGACTAGAAGACATGGAGCTATCAAGAAAGCATCATAAAGTCATCAAGTTATCTCTTCCATCCAAGGACGACGGACAAGACTCACTGAAGATCATTTTGTTAGCCAAGCCATATAGTTTAAGCCTGCCAAGACTCATTCTGTGTATTGAGTCATTTCACCAATTGATGATTATCGATCGAGTAGAACGTTGTAATGTTTCTTAACTTGCATGGTGTATTTTCTTTTGGTACGTCGTACGTAGATCTTTTGATCTTGTGTACAACGTTTTCTTTAAATGGGTAGACTTCTCTCCTCATAGCTCTGTATCTTTCTCATCCCTTGCTTTTTGCTTCTTCCCTAACAATCCATTGGACAACCTAACCTATCGAGGCACAAGGGACTTGAAGGGCGAATCGATACTTCAAAAACTTTGAACAACCCAACACCTTCGAACGTGAAGCCAACTTGAAGATAGACTCTCTCTATCTCTCAATTCCTTTATCCTATGTGCATATTCTTTCTTTCTAGCCTCTCCGAATCTCGGGGCGAGATACCATTTAAGGGGTAGTTTGTAACATCCCAAAGTGCTGTTACTAAAATAAAATTAAATAAATTTATTATTTTGTTGGTTTTTCTGAATTTGAAAGTGTTTTACTGTTTTTCTTGAATTTCTTGAGTTTCAAAAGTAAAAAATAAAATCTATTGAAGTTTGAAAAGTTTTATTTGATTTAAAAGTGAAAAATAAAATTTTAATTAATTTCTAGATTTTTTACGGAATTTTAAAAGCTTTAACCTAATTATTTCAAAGCCAAAATAATTTATTTGCAAAAATAAAAGCCAACTTTAAGTTGGAAATAATTTTATTTAAGTCCAAAATAACTCTAAGAATTTCTGTGAATTTTTCTAGAATTTTTGGATTTTATTTGCTATTTTCTAAAGCCTTTTTGAATCATCCGAATTGTTTTAATCAGTAAACCTTTTTTAAAACCCCAAATTGTCTTGGGCCGAAACCTCCTTGGCCCATCCCTATTCACGCACGCGTCGGCCCATTTTTGGCCCACCTGCACCCAGCCGCTCGCCTTTTCCCCGCGCGAAATCGGTCGTCCAATTTAAATCAAGCGGTCGCACGCCTCCCTCTCCTTTCCTCTCGCTGCTAGTGGGCCCCCGAGCCTCATCGCTTCTTCCTCGCATGGAGCCGAAGCACAGCTGCCATTGACGCGCATGGAGCTCCATCTCCGCGCAATTTTAGCCCCCATCTCTCGCGGGAAGGTGCACATCAAACCCCGTGTTCCGCCTCCCCCAAATCCGGCCTTTCCCCTCTTAATCGTGAGCGCATTCACTGGATCAGAAACCGCTGCCGTGAATCGCTGCTGCAATGATCTCCTCCTCCTGCGCCCTCCGCCCCTATAAAAGGGAGCCTCGGGTGCGCCGTTCTCCCCTCACCCCAACGCCGCCATCCACTTAGCCCCTCTCGCCCGTAGCGCTCCGATTTTGAAGTTCATCGCCGCCGACCGAAGCTTCATCCATCTCGATTATGCCACCGTCAAGCCCGCTCCGGCCACCCCGACCCCGTCTTCGGCATCGCCGCTTCACGGCGAACCTCGTGCGTGCACCCACATCACTGGAGGATCCCCGGAGCACCTCCTTCACCGTCGAATGAGCGCCGCCGCCGCTAAACCTCATCGCCGAGGATCAAAACCCCACGCTCCACCGCTGTTTTGGTAAGCATCGAGATCACCACATCGCCCTCGTTCCATTGCGCACTTTCACTGCCGCCAGTAAGCCGCCGTTCACCGTTGCCGTACGAATCCGAGCCATGCCACCGGCAAGCCACCGTGGCTTTGCCACCTTAGCGTTGCGTCACCTTGTTTTGCCCTCGTGTTGCCACGTGCTTGCTGAGTAAGAGCCATGTCAGCGCGTATGTGGCCGGTTCACACTCTAATCAAAACCCTGGCTCGATGGACGTGGTCTACCGTGAGCCGAGTCACCGTCAAGTGGGTCCCATATGTCAGGGTTTTCTTTTATTTCTTTTAATTCCTAAATTCTGAGGGCTGACGTCACCATACGTCATTAATCCGGTTTTTCAATAGAAAAATAATTTGGACAATTCCAGAAAATCCTTTTAGGGTAATTTCTTTATATTAGATCTTCCAAAACCCATATCTTTTGCATCCAAACACCGATTTCGTCGCTTCGGAGAGTCAGATTTTGACGCCGTTTGAGGGCAACTAATTGAGCAAGGCAAGTTACATCTTTGATCATGTTTGAAACTATTATTTAAAATTATTTATTCTGTTTTAAATTATTACGGCATGCTTATTTATATTCAGTAATTTAAATTCCTATCTTAAATTTATAGATATGCCTAAATCCTTTGTATGGCCAATGTTGATTTTTGAATCAAATATATTGTCACCCTAGATAAAACCTAGTTGATACAATAGTATGAATTAGGATCTTTTGGAAAAAAATTATGCTTAGCGATGCTTAGACCCAAAAATGTTTGATTTGGGGAATTTCAACCAAAAATCAAATATTGTTTAAACTGTATCCATGGCATTAGTGTGTTATGGAAGTTTATAAATGATCTTGAAAAATGAAATAAAATGATGGTTTGTACTTGGGCGAAATGGTTGTTTGGATGGTGCATGTCGATGCACGGGATCGAGTCATTTCTATGATCGAGGCTCATGGGTTTTATGGAAAGTCGTCCAAGTCGTTTAAGGACCGGCCTTTGAGCGTTCCTTGCTACGCCTTATTGTACTACCAAATGTCTCGAATGGGCGAGACCTGGCTAACTAATTTGCAACGTTTCACCGTGGTCATGCCATCCAGTTGCATAGGTGTCTCTTATGACCAACTTTTATGTATTCCCACCTGGCACAAGAGGGGCTATGAACTCTGCGGGTTTCTATCCATAGGGGGCAAAACCTTAGCGAGGCAAGACTACGATGGAATGAAGCATTGTAAAAAGCCTTGTGATAATATCTTAGTCACACACCTTCGGAAGTATGTGAGCGGACAGTACAAGTTGATTATCTCTTGTGGGTAAAGTTGTGCAACCTCTACAGAGTGTAAAACTATTCGAATAGCCATGTCCACGGTCATGGATATGCCATTCGAGCCACTCAAAGTTAGACTTTGTTTTTGTTTTAAAAAGACTTCTTCAAACTAGTTTATCCAAATGGGAATTGGGCAGGAAGCTATGTGATAGGAGGGTATCCTTCACCATTCTTGTGTCAATGTTATTTGACTATAAAACTTGAGAATTTATAAAATAAATTTTAGTTATGAAATAACCGCTTTGGAACTTAGTACAAGTATTTAAAGAAAATATTGCTTTATGCAAATTTAACCAGTAAGCCTTCCTTTGTTATATCCATGCATGCATTAACTCTGTTATTGGGTGTAACATGCGAGCACAAAAGTTGTGCTCATCCTTGCTTTATGCAAATAAATTTCAGAGGAGAAGGACTTCACTTCTAGTGTAAATCTTGACAACTAGGCCGCTACCCCAGTCGATTGTGTGTGGCAGATCAGCTGGACTCCACTACTTCTTCGTCTTCCACTGTGTTCTTTATTGTTGGGTTGTAAGCCTCTTTTGTAATAAACTCTATTGATTATTAATATAATTGTGTGATTTATGGATGTTACCATATCTGTTTACTGTGTGAACTAGCTACTGATCATGGGACTAGTTCAGAACTAGCTACTGTTTGAGTGGGGGAAGCGGCCAAACCCTAGAGTCCGAATATAAATAAGGTTGTACATCACAGACAGTTCTATAGTAGAACTATCTGTGATAAATAACATCACAGATGGTTCTAATAAATAACTGTCTGTGATAGATAGTGTATCACAAACAGTTCCAATAAATAACCGTCTGTAATATATTATCACAAGCAGTTTGTAGATGAAACCGGGTGTGATATTCTTTTGTATTGGTAAATCTAGTTCTGTTTATTGGCTAGCCTCAGCAAATGCTAGCCATGCCCTCTGAAATAAGCAGAAACACAACAAGTACATGTATACATCTAATTCACATTTATTTCAGAAACAAGCACATCTATTTCACAGTAAAAATCAATTAACTCAAATGAACTAAAATTAACCATTCAGAATACATATACACACATTGTTTAATCTTTAAAAATTAGCCCTTCATGATGATCGACGTGTATATAGCCAGTTTCATCATGTTATTCTTCCTTGACCCTTATGCCTTTTTCGAAAGGAGGCAACTCATCAAATTGATTGTATTCTTTCTCGTCCACTATATTTCCAACTCTGACAATCCTCTTTTTTTTCAATGAAGAACTATGTGGCGCTTCTGATTTGCCTAGTCAGTTACATAGAAGACTTGAACAACTTTGTTAGCGAGTACAAATGGTTCATCTTTGTATCCGACACGTTCGAGGTCCATGGTAGTGACGCAGTACTTGTCGACCTTCACCTGTGGGAGATGGATCCAACGACACCGAAATAGGGGGATCTTGAAAACACATAGTCGAGCTCCTGTATCTCCTCTATGAGCCCATACTAGGAGCTCATGTCACGCCTCGTGTCATTACCCCGGAGGGTAATCACACTTAAAAAAATGGATTACTATTCGTCTGCCCAGTAGAACACCGTTTCAACGAATAGTAAGCCTTACCAAAGTCAACGCAGCAGAAAATAAGAAAGAAAATGTTCTCTATTACAACAGTTAGCCACGCAAGGCTAAGGTCTTACATTACATATAGTAATTTACAACTGCAAAATGGGACTAAGTCCCTCTCTTGCCTGCCAAGCTCACTCGGCCTCCTAGTCATCCCATGTGTCGAATAGGGCATCCACCTTGCCCTGCTCCTCGTAGTAAGGGTCCTCGTCTCCTGCGGCCTCATCTGCACTTGCGAGTCCCTCGTCCCACTCGGGATAATTCCTAGCCGGACTAGGATCTAACAAAAAAGAATACTAACAAGGTTGAGTAAAAAATTACTTGGCAAGCATTAATAGAAAAAGATGCACTATATGACTTATCTCTATTCATTATCACATTTTCTAGATCATCTCTTTTCTGAAAATAACAATTCGTTAAAACAACAAGTGGTAGATTTTAATACTGAAAACACTACTTGTCACTCGGAGAGAACATAGTGTAACATCCTAAACTTTGGTTTGTGTTTCAAATGTATAAAAGTATGAGGATTTTAAAAACTTTGGTTGAAATTCATAAGTTTGCACTTGGTTTCAAAATTTTGTTTTGAAAATTCAAACTTTTGACTTGAAACCAAGATTCTATTTAATTTCAGAAAAATGTTTGTATAGAAATCTCTGGAAATAATTTTATAAAATACTAGATTATTTATCACAGATTATTACATTTTTCACATATTTTTAGAAGTAATTTTGACCCCATCATAATCTTAACCAAGTTACTAAAGCTGGTTTGAAAAAGAATTTATTTTAGCCAAATGGAAAATTAACAGTGACCAAAATGAATTTTCCTAAGTCATAATTGACTCTAAAAACACCCACAAAATTTTTAGAATTTTTAGAAATTTATTTCTATTTTAAACAGCCCGATCAAACTTGCCATGTTTCGGTCAAAGTAGAAATCAAAACCTAAATTCAAATCCTAGCTCAATGATTTTGGACTGTCCGATCCAATCTCTACGGTCCGGATTCACCGAGTCGATTGGACTGTCTGGTGTGGCCGTTTCGACCGCACCGCCCTTGTCGACTTGACTCGACCGCACCATTTCGTCCGGAACCAAGTCAAACTCGAGCTCACACTGCTTTATGCTAGCCATTGACCAGATGGGCCCACTGGTCAGGGCGGTCATCATCTTTGTCGCCGCTTAAGGCTCTAGGCGCTGGCGCTGTCCATGGATGCCACGCAGCTCCTCCGCGCCACCTGATGCGCGCGTGTCATCCCAAGCGTCGTTGGAACCTTATATTCTCCATCCGGCCATTCATTTGACCTCTTTTGCTCTCTCTCGCCATGCTTTCCTCTTCTTCTCCAAACTCGATCCACTGCTGCCGCCTCTAATTCGGCCGCATTCGACCTCCATCGGCGACAAGGATTTGGGTGTTTTATTTTGGGAGTCGAGGCGCACCTTCCCGGAGCTTCTTGACGTCTATGGCATCTTCTCTATGAAGGTTGTGTCCTCGTCTCCACCTCCGGACTCCGGCAGCTCACCACCGGCCTCCACGAGGACTCGGGTCACCGTCAGCAAGATCGCCAGGTCTTTGCGCAGATGTAGGTATCGTCGTCGAGTCCAGAGCATCTTCGGTTCGCCAGATCTCCTACCTCACTGCCACGCTCATGCGCGAAGCCGCCGATGAGCCGCCGGTAGGTTAGGTTAATCCATCATTAGCCTTTAATCATTCCTTTAACGTATCTCTGACTTATGGACCCCTTTGGATTAAAACGAGTTTAGAAAATTTAAACCGCACCGTTTGAAAACCCTAAGTCATTGACATGTGGGCCCCTCTTGGCCGGTTAAGGATTTGCGCATAATGGCGGAATATGTTTTCTATTGAGAAAGATGTACTTCTTTAAAGATCAGTGTGAGTTTACATTTCTTGAAACCGAAGACGTACTCGTGGTTTATGCTTTCGTCATCGCCGTTGGTCGTGGCTGGGTCAAAGCTGACCCAGTCAACGCCTCGCTCGAACCCCGATCGGTGACAGTGGGTTAGATTTGAGGTCTTGATGAGAAAGGATTTAACACTTTTAGAATTTCTGAGATGAATTAGTTTTACACTAAGAATTCAATTAACTTAGAAAATTCATAACTATTTCATTTATGCTCCAATTTGAATGAAACCAATCTTGTTAATTTTCATTTTTAGTGTACTTTTTAATGGTTTAGTTTTCAAGTATGTTTATGCTGCAGAAATTATTGGTTAATTAAAGGAATTGTTTTTACATTAGAAAATGGGTTAAAACTTCTAAATTCATAAGTATTTCATCCTAACTCCAAATAGATTGAAATTAATTTTGTTAATTCTTATTTTTCCTGTACTGTAACTTAGCTTAAGTTAATTTTGCTAATTAATTAATTTGTGAAGTTATGCCTTTAACTTTGTTAAGTACTTAGAAAATCCAATCAATTTCATCTTTGGACTGAACCCAAAATCTTTAATAATCAAATTCTACCTACTGTGTATGAATGTTGGTTAATTTTTAGTGTTATCTGTTTTTATTTGTTCTTATTTGCTTTTGATCAATCGATGGATTTCGACGATTCTATTATAATCGAGACTAATACTCAGCAGTCAGACGATTATCTTCAGCAAGGCAAACAGTTTTCCATTGATGCACGTTGATCCTATTATATTCGCATGTTAATATTTCAAATGTTTCAACTGTATATATGCATGCTATGTTGACCAGTATTTTCTCAGTTTGCGATAGTTCACCTAAATAGTTTCTTCAACTGTAGGTAAACTATACATCTTTTACCACTTAGCCTAGGATATATCCATTGTGATTTAGGGCTTGATGGATGGGCTCTAGTCACTATATATTGTAATATTCGAGTTGTTGTCGCTTAGCCATGCTTAGAACGGTAGTCGAGAGTTAGACTATAACATTTTGATAAAACTTGAAATTGGGTGGTACGAATGGGTAATTCGTACTATTGATGTGGTGGCTATGGGTAGTCACCTCTAGGTTGTTAATTATGTTTATTATTGTTTTCACATTATTATTTGATTCATTAAAAACTGATTTGTTAAGATTGCTTTCAATCTATTACACTATTGCAAATAAATTATTGCTTTATGCTGAAAATGAACTCTAAAGCCTTCTCCATTGAATTAAGCTTGCATGTAGCTATGTATAGACTTCTTAATCATAAGTCTTGTTGAGTACGTTTTTGTGCTCAACTGCTTTGTCTGTTTACTGTAGAGGAGGTTGACCCCCAAGGGGTTGACGAGTGTGAGGCTGACTACACTCTTAACAACTAGCTTGGGCATTCCAGTTAGTTGCCTTGTGGGTAAGGGCAAACTGGTTGGCTTTTGGTTTACAGCCATTTTGTGTCAACTGTTTCGCTGTAGACTTTCTCTTTCGTATGTTGAATATATTGTAAATTATGAAGACTTCAATAATGTAAAATGTTGTGTATGGAGTTGATACTTAAATATTGTAAGGTGCATGTGTACTACAGTTTTGGGAAGTACATATACACCGAGAGTGGGAAAATTTGATTTGTAATACTAGGACCAGTGGAAAGGTTAAGTATTACAAATTAAATCGCCCGGCGGCTCTCACAAAAGTTGGTATCAGAGCCATACTAACCGTAGGAACCTCTAGTTTGGTCGTCATTAGAGTATTTGAAAAACATAGTTTCAAAATAACAAATCTTTGCAAAAACTTAAGTAAATTCTTAGTTTTACTCCTTATCTATCTTAGTTTCTAAATCTTATTTGATTCTAATTTGATGTATCAAAAGATGTTGTTTCTCTCTTGTCTCTTTTCAAAAGCTAGAGTATGCGTTCAAGACAAGATTAAGGGGTCTATTAAAAGTATTAGTATAGAAGTCTAGTACCCCTAGATAGATCTACCCTACCATGTCTTTGCGATAAATTTTTTTTGTTGGCTTTTGTGTTTTCTACCTATTTGGAGTTTTATGATTGTTAATTGATTGTATGTATACATGGTAGGCTAATATTGAGTAATTCTTTAGTAGATTGTTCCTTCAGCTGTT
Source organism: Phyllostachys edulis (assembly GCA_036346405.1). Lineage (NCBI taxonomy): Eukaryota > Viridiplantae > Streptophyta > Magnoliopsida > Poales > Poaceae > Phyllostachys > Phyllostachys edulis. The sequence continues at coordinate 57,743 of JAYEVD010000905.1, forward strand.
GTCTTTTGTATCTAATGTTGGGTAATGTTCTAACCCTATTTCTTTGGAATAGGATGGGTTGGACGAACTGCGATGGGCAAGGTCGACAAGTGGCCATGATGAGGAACTTCCACCTCCACCCACCATGGCTCAGGTTCTTGCTCAGATCGAGCAGAACTGGATGGATCAGATGCACATTCTCGAGGTTATTGCTCAGAACACATCTAGTCTTTCAGGCTCCTCTGGATCAGGAGGAGGTGGTCATCAATCCGCAGGGGGGACTCTCAGAGTTCCTTCGCACTCAGCCGCCGACCTTTTCGTAGTCCGAAGATCCACTTGATCACTACTACAAAACAGGCTATAGTAGACGCCCCATCACAGATGGTTCCTTTGGAACCGTCTGTGTTGGGTATGTTCGGACCAGCGGGTGGCGCAGGAGGCCTATCACAGATGGTATTTTTAGAACCATCGTGATAATATATCCTGACGGTTTCTCAATAAGGACCGTTGAATGATTGACGGTTTATCACGCCGCTGCGGATAATCCCAATAGATGGTTCTATTCACAAACCGTCAGTGATATATATGACGGTTCTCAACGAGAACCGTGCGTGATTGAGATTATCACGAGCGGTTTTATTAAGAGAACCGCGTGATATCTGACGGTTCGGTATAAACCGAGCGCGACACATTATCACGCCGGTTTTATTAAGAACCGTTGCGTGATATCCGGCTGTCGGTATAAATTGAGCGCGACACATCGCTCTGTCCATTGCGTGTGCATCGCCATGCCTCTGCCCCTCTTTGCCTTTGCCGTGCCTGTTTGGATAATCAATCGCCCCCGCTGCTGGGCTCCACTTAGATCTGCTAGCTAGCTTCTCCTCCCCAGTGCGGGCCACTTCCGCCCTAGCTCCTCCCTAATTAAGCAGATGAAGTAATATCTTGATTATCCTTTATCCACTCTATTGATTAGTGAATTTTCCTTATTTTGCTACTCGTACATAGACCCTAATGTTTTGTTTTCTTTGTTGTATTCCTTAATCGGAAGCATAGGGTTTAAGTTTCAATTAATACTACTTGATGGGAAAAGGCAAAACGTACATCTAGCTCTCAATTTGATGGACCCTAATTCCAGAAAATGAAAAGCAAAACATGTAGCCTTTAATTAATCTGGTGTAATTCCTTTGTGCAACGATGAGACAAAACGAGTAAGTACGTGCAAAGAGGTGAAAGTCTTAATCAGAACTAATTTCATGAGTAGTTTTCTAGAACAGATTAAAAAGAAGAATTTATGACACACCAAGATAAGTCACATGTGCAATGATCTATTTTATATTTCCTCCATTTATATCCATGAAGAAACGTCATCACAGTGGTTTATTGTTTCAATTATATCAAAATGGATACCCGCGCAATCGCCGGACCAACTTGCTAGTTATTAGGATCTTCCTCTTGTCTTTTGTCTTGTATCTAATCAACAATCATGCAGATAATCAATAATTATCCGTTATGCTAGCTTAGAGAGAAGGTTGGACCCTTGCCCTAAGCGCCTCCAACACCGCCGCCTCCTCCCCATTCGCCACCTTAGAGAGGAGAAGGAAAGGAGAGGAATCATATTTTCTTCGTGAGCTCAAGGGTAACGATCTATAACCCTTTATGTTTGCTATAAATTAATCGCTAATCAATTTGACACTAATTTGTTACATGCGTAGTGTAGATGGATCGGCTGGATGTACGATGTGAACCGTGTGAGTCAAGAGTACATTAATGGCGTGGTTGCTTTTAGAAGAGCCATTGGCGGGATATGTTGAAGAAGGGATAAATTTTATGTACTATCCATGCATTGATTGCGTAATCGAAGATGTTTAACAACGCGCAAATAGAAGCGCACTTGATTGAAGGGTTTCAAAAAGGGTATACATGTTGGACCGACCACGGTGAAGAGCAGATTATTACACATGAAGTTAGTAATGACGGCATCGCCGAGGAAGTCAACGATATGCGGATGTGGATTATCTTGCTTTTGATGAGGATAGGTCACACGATGACAATCTGGATCAGATGCTACGCGATGCGTGAGAGAACTACTGAGGAGAGAGAGTTTTGTAAATTCGAGGGCTTAAGGGAGGACTCGGTGAGACCTTTGTTCCTGGTTGCAAGCCGAATATACAAGGTTGTCAACCGTGCTTGAATTGCTGAAATTGAAGGCAAGCAATGGTTGGTCCGATAAGAGTTTCACGGCGTTGTTAGGTCTCCTAGCGGACATCCTTCGAGGGAAGCGTGTTGCCTAGCACCACCTATCAAGCAAAGAAGGTTATTTGTCCATTGGGAATGGAAGTAGAAAGAATACATGCATGTCCGAACGATTGTATCCTCTCTCAGTAAAGAGTATGAGACATGCATGTATGTCCTGTGCAAAGCATCCCGATACAAGCGTCGAGAATCTCGCTAAGGTGAAGCAAGGACCTCTGCTAAGATGTTGTGGTATCTACCAGTGATCCCACGTTTGAAGCGTTTATTTGCGAACCCAAAGGAGGCAAGATTGTTGCGTTGGCACTTAGAGGAGCGTAAGAGATGGAAAGCTAAGACACCTGCCGATTACGCGATGGAGAAACTTCGATCGAGCTCGAAGAGTTCGGTCGAACCGAGGAACATAAGGTTAGGGTTGAGTAAGGATGGAATGAATCCTTTCGGTAACATGAGCACCGACATAGCACTGCCCGTGAATCTATGTATGTACAACCTTCCTCCTTGGTTGTGTATGAAAGCGGAAGTACATTTTGATGTCACTACTTATCCAAGGGCGAAGCAACCTGGGAATGATATTGATGTGTACCTAGCACCATTGCTGGAAGATCTTGTGACATTGTGGAACGAAGGGGTACAGGTATGGGATGCGTACAAACGAGAGAACTTCACTTTACGCGCCATGTTGTTCTGCACCATCAATGATTTTCCTGCCCTTGGTAACCTGTCGGGCTTCAGTACAAAAGGAGCCAAAGCCTGTCCGCACTGCTTAGATGCTACAGAGAGTGTATGGCTGAACAACTCACGCAAAACTGTGTATATGCGTCACCGTAGGTTCCTTCCCAGGAGTCACCCATACCGCAAGATGAAAAAACAATTCGATGGAAATAAGGAGAACGATTCAGCTCCAAGGGCTTTTAGAGGGAAAGAGGTCTATGATATGGTTAAGGATATCGATGTTGTGCTTGGGAAGGGACGTAAATTAAGAACCCGTGAGAAGAACATCTGGAAGAAGCGGTCAATTTTTTGGGACTTGCCTTATTGGGAGCACTTAGAAGTTCGCCACTGCATCGACGTCATGCACGTAGAGAAGAATGTATGTGATAGCTTGATTGGTCTCTTGCTGAACATTAGTGGCAAAACAAAGGATGGTGTTAACGCACGACGTGACTTGGTTGATATGAACATAAGGACTGAGTTAGCACGGAAGAGACCGTCTGAGACGACGTACCTTCCCCGACTTGCTACACTCTATCCAAGGCGAGAGAAATGGCGTGCGAGAGCTTGCATGGAGTGAAAGTCCCATCTGGTTACTCCGCTAACATTAAGAACCTTGTTTCTATGCAAGATTTGAAATTAATTGGTATGAAGTCTCATGATTGTCATGTGCTGATGACACAAATGCTTCCTGTTGCAATTAGAAGTATCTTCCGAACAAGGTCCAGTGGCAATTTTGAGGTGTGTTATTTTTCAACTCAATTGCTCAAAAAGATCATTGATCCCCAAGGACTAGATGCTCTGCAGGGCGAGGTGGTGACCACTCTATGTCATCTTGAGATGTATTTCCCTCCGTCATTTTTCGATATCATGGTCCATCTCATTGTTCACCTTGTGAGAGAGATAAAGATATGCGGCCTTGTGTTCTTACGTCATATGTACCCGTTCGAGAGGTACATGGGAATTCTCAAGTCCTACGTCGGAATCGATCTCGTAGGAGGGCAAGCATCATCGAAGGTTATGCAACCGAAGAGGTCATTGAGTTCTCGTCGACTACATGGCTCGAGTGGAACCGATAGGTGTGCCTCTATCTCGCCATGAGGGAGACTGGATGGTATCGAGACCATCGGAAGAAATCAATAACTCCCGATCTGGATACGTACGCTCAAGCCCATTTCATGGTCTTGCAACACATGACCCAAGTGTCCCGTACATCGGCGAGCACAAAGACATGGTGCGCCAATGAGAATCGAGACCGGTCGGAGGTTTGGATCACGAGAGAGCACAACCGTCGGTTCAGCGAATGGTTAAAGGTGCGAATCATCGGGAGGTCATCAAGTGATGATCTGTTGCTATGGTTGTACGAGGGCCACAATTTACAATTGTCGCATGGCAAGGATCGACATAAATGGGTACACATTTTATACGGCATTTCGGGATAGGAAGAGCACAGATCGAACAGCGGTGTCGCATAGATGCATTCAAGATCGATGGGATGAGGAGCTCCTACTATGGGCAAATAGAGGAGATATGGGAGCTCGACTCACGTGCTTTTCAAGATCCCCTATTTGGTGCCGTTGGGTCCATCTCCCACAGTGAAGGTCGACAAGTATGGTGTCACTACCGTGGACCTCGAGCGTGTCGGATACAAAGACGAACCATTCGTCTTGGCTAACCAAGTTGTTCAAGTCTTCTATGTAACCGACCGGCAAATAAGAAGCGCCACGTAGTTCTTCATGGAAAAAGGAGGATTGTCGGAGTTGAGAATGTAGTGGACGAGGAAGAATACAATCAATTTGACGAGTTGCCTCCTTTGGAAGCGGCATTAGGCTCGAGGAAGAACCCGGTGAGGAAGCTAGCTATATGCGCGTCGATCATCACGAAGGCCTATATCTTAATTAGAATTTACTCCAATGTAATTAATTTATTCCATAACATCATGTGTTATGGACTTGTAATCTCTCATATATTTTGATGTCAACGTGAAATTGTCATGTGTTGATGTGTTATGGACTTGTCATATTTGATATTGATGTCAATGTGGGCGTACATTGTAATGTGGAGTATCAAAATTGGTTTCACTTGATTTGGAGTTGAGTTGAATTAGATATGAAATTTTGAAGTCAAATGTGTTATGAACTTGTTATGGACTTGTCATATTTGATATTGATGTCAATGTGGGCGTACATTGTAATGTGGAGTATCAAAATTGGTTTCACTTGATTTGGAGTTGAGTTGAATTAGATATGAAATTTTGAAGTCAAATGTGTTATGAACTTGTTATGGACTTGTCATATTTGATATTGATGTCAATGTGGACGTACATTGTAATGTGGAGTATCAAAATTGGTTTCACTTGATTTGGAGTTGAGTTGAATTAGATATGAAATTTTGAAGTCAAATGTGTTATGAACTTGTTATGGACTTGTCATATTTGATATTGATGTCAATGTGGATGTACATTGTAATGTGGAGTATCAAAATTGGTTTCACTTGATTTGGAGTTGAGTTGAATTAGATATGAAATTTTGAAGTCAAATGTGTTATGAACTTGTTATGGACTTGTCACGGGTTAGAATTCATATGGACTTGTCATAATTGTCATCATACTTGTCTCACGGAGTTCACTATGTTTTGTCGGGATATTTATGTCTCACGGAGTTCACTATGTTTTGTCGAGGATATCACAAATTGTCATCGAGGTTTTGTCGAGCTATCACGAGCGGTTTTGTAATACAACCATCTCGTGATAAGTATATCCTGAGCGGTTTCGATGAGAACCGTCGTGATATAATATCACTGACGGTTCTATAATAGAACCGCTGTGATATTTATATCCTGAATGGTTCTATTATAGAACCGTCGTGATATTATTATCCTGAGCAGTTCTCATCGAAACCGTCTGTGATATACTTTTATAAGGCGGAAATGCTAGGGTTTTGCTCTCACTTGTCACTTCTCTCCCGCGCCCTTAGGCTCTCGGCGCTCGTTCGCCTCCTCTAGGGTTTAGGGCTGCTGCCCGTAGTTCACCGCCGACACGACCTCGGCACCGCCACCCCCAACCTCGGTGCCGCCGCCCCAACCTCGGCGCCCCGACCTCGGCGCCTTCAACCTCGATGCTGCCGTGACCTCCCGCCCCGACCTCGGCGCCCCGACCTTGGCGCCGCCGACCTCGGTCTGGCGCCCCGACCTCTGCGCCCTGTTCACCTCCCGGACCATAAGCCCGGCGTCGCCGCCTCGACCTCGGCCTTGTCCTCCTCCCGTCCTCCTCCCGTGTGGGCCTCCTCCCTCCTCTGCACTGCCTTCTCCCGCGCCGTCCTCCTCCCGTGTCGGCCTCCTCCTTGCACCGTGAGTTCTTGTGCGGCATCCTCTCTGTGAGTATTGCTCCTCTGTGGCGATTCGGCTTTGTTGATCGATGGGCTTTGTTGACATGCTCTGTGATGAACTCATCTTATCTTGAGATTGAATGTGATAGTTAGTTCATACTTGAGCTCTATTGTATTACTTGCTCTTGTCAATATGATCTCTTGTTAATTCTTCTAGTAGTCTGTATGAGCTCATTCAACTTTTCATTTGCCATCTTGATCTCTGTAGTCAACCTCTATTTGTTGGAAGTTTAATATGTTTTAGATTATGATTGAGATCATTTGTGAGTTAAGCAAAGTATTGTTTAGAGCTCATAGTTTGAATTTATATTATCATATTCAGTTAATGAAGAGTATAGACAATAGGATTGAGATGGCAAAGACTTGTTCTTTAGCTACTCTCCTTACGAGAGCACATAATATCATCAATCAATATGTTGGAATAGTGTCGTGCACCGTGAGTTCTTGTGCGGCATCCTCTCTGTGAGTATTGCTCCTCTGTGGCGATTCGGTTGATCTTTGCATATATATATATATATATATATATATATATATATATATATATATATATATATATATATATATATATATATATATATATATTTATGCTAGTTGATACCTTGATCTCGTATTAGTTACGATTTACGAATCTATCTGAAGATATTGCAAATTGATCGATGGGCTTTGTTGACATGCTCTGTGATGAACTCATCTTATCTTGAGATTGAATGTGATAGTTAGTTCATACTTGAGCTCTATTGTATTACTTACTCTTTGTCAATATGATGTCTTTGTTAATTGGTTACTTTCGGTTGAAAGCTAGTTATTTTGATTCTTCATGTTGAGTTCTATTGAGAGTATTAGGTTTTAGTTGGTAATCTAATGACTAGTTTGTATGAGCTCATTCAACTTTTCATTTGCCATCTTGATCTCTGTAGTCAACCTCTATTTGTTGGAAGTTTAATCTGTTTTAGATTAACGATTGAGATCATTTGACATTAAGCAAAGTATTGTTTAGAGCTCATAGTTTGAATTTATATTATCATATTCATTTAATGAAGAGTATAGACAATAGGATTGAGATGGCAAAGACTTGTTCTTTAGCTACTCTCTTACGAGAGCACATAATATCATCAATCCGAGAAAGAAAGTTTTACTTGATTCTATTTTGTTTCTATGTCTTCATTAAAGGCTAGTCTTACGTACATGAAGCATTAAACCTTTGCTTCGTGGATTAAGGAGTGTTAGAATAGGAGTAGGGAGGGAGGGCGAGCCCTCACGGGATTAAACCTTTGCTTAGCATTTTCTTCGTCGATCGACACACTTGAGTGTACCTTTGTTTCATGCAGGTCCTCCACGACATGAAACAAATGGTACACTCGATGTGTCGACCTCGATGAAGTAGGCTTCCTTAGAGAAGTGGTGGATTAAGGAATGTTAGTAGTTTGTATGAGCTCATTCAACTTTTCATTTGCCATCTTGATCTCTATAGTCAACCTCTATACTTCTTCACGAGATTAATTGTTTCATATTTATCTTTGGAATTAATTATGATTATTTGCTAATATTGCACATGTTGAGCATATTATTAAGTTTAAATGTATATGTTAATTTGGGACACTTGCAATCCATTTTATTGCATATGTAACTTATATAGATAGCAAGTAAGCGAGATGGCAGAGGCATCGTCTTCACCGCCACCGACGCCATGAGATGGAAGAGGCGCCGACGAGGCACGCCGACAAGCGCCATAGATGGAAGAGGCGCCGACGAGGCCACCGTCACCGTCGGCGATAATGACACTAGGCGAGATGGTAGAGGACAATCGAAAATGCCTCTGGCCGATCGGTCATCACGAGGTCGGTGACTTTGGGGTCCCTCTGAGTCCCAAGAGATCGTGGCGAGATTCCGGACCATCTGCGGGATACTTGCAAGGAGCGGGTCCTCATCACCACACCAAGGTGGAAGGACTGACGAAAGAAGCGAAAGGCGTCTTTGTGGGCAGAACTTTCGAGAAGTTCACTATTCGAAGCACATGTGGCGCGCGGCGACGGACGGCGATGCTCACGATGGGTAAATCGTGGAGGACCTTCAAGAGCATTCTTGTCACGGCACGTGAACACGGGTCGAGCGCCCAGCGCAAATATGGATTCTTGGCGCGGAAGCATGGGACACCTTTGTGGCTATGAAAGCGACGGCGAATTTAAGGAGCAAAGTGCGGCGCACAAAGCTCTCGGACACGAAACACTCACCCGATAGACTCGGCACGGCTGGTACGCGGGTAAATCGAGGAATGGGCGGCGGAGAAGGAGAACCCATTTCGATGTCACGAGACCGCGTTCCCTAAAATTTGGTTAAGCGAGGCACAAGTCTCGTCTTGGGCAGCATCTCCTTCACAAACCCTACAGAGACCAGAAGTGTCCCAGCGTGTGGTAAATATGTCGAACTACTAAGTTGTTAATAAGTCCATAACCGTAGTGCCTATAATAACGTGATGACCTCTTGCGGCGTGACTTGGCTGCCCAAGCTTCCCAAGGCTCCTTCCATGCAGACAGGGAGAAGGATATACTATCTATGGCCTTGGGAAACAAGGAGCACCCGGGTCGCACGCGAGGCCTTGGGGTTAACGTACCTTGGAGTCATGGATTCGCGGACGACTACTACACGTATAGGACTAGGAAGAGATCCAAGGCGAAACGACAACTAGTTGGTATAGATGATTACTAACCAATTTCAAGTATGAGATGGCGGCATTCAAGAGTCAAATGGATATACTCATGAGCGGTGATGCATAAGCGCCCGCTAATTCGGGAGGCGGTCCTCCTCGGCGTCGGAGTAGCATCGCGTCGCAAGATAATTGTGAACATGGCGACGTCCGACACGATGAAGCGACATCAAGGTAGCGTACATCTATGGAATGCACCAAAGATAGACCTATAGGGCGCCTTAGCTAATTGCGTATCGTTTTGTAGGAGCCGGCATACTGTAAGCTCAAGTGAGGATGGATGGGTCCTTTGTATTGAGGCTCGCGAGGATGGTGTATCCATACGAGGAAGGGCGGTCTGACATGGTGCCCGGTAGCGCCGCAGTTACGCCAGGTCGGTGGATATGGTACATGTCAATTTCGAGCCGTCCGTGAAGATTTGCCGAACGAAGAGATCATAACACTAGGGGATGCCGTCCTCTCTTTTATCCAGTGGCCCAAGAAGGACATCGCCCTGGACCCAGCAGTGCCGCGATCTGGACACGACCATTCCTCTCCAACGGGACCCTCGATGACTCCACCTCATGTTTTGCCTCAGAAGGCCACCTCTTCGATTCCCGTGGAGAAGACGCCGAAGGAACAGCAAAAGCGTGCCGTCGTATCGGTTCCCGAGTCGTCTCACAAGAAGACGCTGCCAATCGCTAAGGCCAAATCGAAATCAACGAACGTTAAGGCGCCTCCCAAGTCCGGGAAGTCCGCGATACCCAGGAACTACATCATCGGAAAACCGTTGTGCTCCGACGCAGTATTAATGCACGCTGGATATGCTTGTCAGGCTTTGCATGCCTGGTACTTGGACAAGACCCAAAAGAAGGGGTGCGATACTGGAATCACCGTCAGATACGAGGACAAGCATTTCTTCAACGGGACGAGGTACTTCATCGTGGGCTTCAACGACTTATTTGAACTATTCAACCTCGTTGGCCTCGACGTCTCGCTTCTACGATGTTGGACCTTTGTAAGTCGCGTACAATCAAGTTCTACATTCATGTAATACCGATAAATATCACAACTCATTGCTTATGTATAGATACATGCTGCAAAATGTCTGGGAATGGAAAGAACCGGTGGGTTTCCTCGACCCACACGTGGTATCGTTGCAAACCATCCAAGAAGACTAGATCCTTCGTCGAGAAATACATAACGAGGTCATTGCTTCTCTGAGATGAACATGAAGTACATAGTGGTGCCCTACAACCAAGGGTAAGTGTCACTACTTGCTATACAAATTTCATTTGTACTTTATCGCAAACACGAACTTAGGTTTAATGACTATAGCGACATACATGAGTAGGTACCCTTTGGATCCTTTTAGTTATTATACCCAAGAGGAACCATGTGATATACCTTGATTCCCTAAACCGCAACAAGCACGACTTGACATTCTAAGAGGAATACTCGAGAGGTATGCTCATTTCCTCCTTACATAACTCTATTGTAGTCTTCATTCGTTTGAAATGGCCGAGGATAACTTTTTCGAATCATGTAGGTCGTTCATCAATTATGTTGCCAACAAAGGAATATATGATGGAAAGAGCGCCCAACTAACACACAGGATGGATTTTCGATGCAGCGCTACAACACGATAATCCTATATCATACTTCATAATAACTCGTCTCGAACCGACTATACCTATATATGTAATTCTATTTTTGCAAAGGCCGCTTGACAAAAAGATGATGAGTTATGTGCAATCTACATCTGCTATCATATGCGACTAATCCTTAGAGCTAGGAAGAAGGATCACGAGGTTTGTCAATCTCGAAATAATTATTTCCTAATTATAAATTTAAATATATATAGCTTACCACTTTACTCTTAATTGGTAGCGGCAGGTCTTGGATTTACAATGTGATTCACTTTCGTTGCGGAAGAGATCAAGGACATTCGAGGAAGCTCGCACCTTTATCAACACGAAATCATTGCGACAATGGAGAGTTTCACTCCGCCGCCAACCGAGAGCATCACCCGTCGACACCTCTCAACGTAAACAATTGTAATCCGGTTGTAACTATAGCGACAATACTTGAACAAATGCGATCTTTTGTAATTTATTTTGAGTAATGATCACTTTGAGTTGTCAACAATTGATTATCTCTAATGAATCTATTTTTGTGCATGCTTGAATCGTGCTTGAATCTGTTTTTGTGCATGCTTGTTTTCAGAGGGCATGGCTAGCAATTCACGAGGCTAGCGAAAAACAACAATATTGTGGTCGGGGTATGAGCTATCACAGAGCGGTTTTTGTTAAAACCGTGCGTGAAGGAAATATCCTGAGCGGTTATAAAACAAACCGTTTGTGATCCTAGAATATCACAGCGGTTCTCAACAAAAGCCGTGCGTGATATTCACAAATCCTGAGCGGTTTTGGTTTAGAACCGCGTGATATTCTAAATCACATATGGTTTTTGTTTAGAACAAATGCGTGATAGTTACAAATCACGAGCGGTTTTAGTCCAAAGCATGCGTGATACTAGCCTTCACTGATGGTTTTTAGTAAAACAAATGCGTGATATTGCGTATCCTGAGCGGTTTTTACCGTCTGTGATAATGACCTATTATCACAGACCAACAAATATAGGCGGTTCGGAAGCGTGCGTGATGACGATTCGAACCGTCGTGATGTGGCTTCCTGTAGTAGTGGATGTAGATGACTGGCTTCGTCTAGTTGAGCGGAAGGTCAGCATTGCCCAATGCCAAGATCATGAGAAGGCATTCTTTGCCTCCCATCAGCTCCTTGCCATGCAGCTCGTATGCCGAGCCATCACCTGGGAAGAGTTTCATACTACTTTCCAATGAGCCCATGTTCCTGCTGGCATTATGAAGCTGATGAAGAAGGAGTTTTTGTCACTCAAGAAAGGGCACAAATCGGTGACAGAGTATTTACACGAGTTCAATCACTTGGCTCGGTATGCTCCAGAAGATGTGCCCACCGATGCCGCCAAGCAAGATAAGTTCATGGATGGCCTGTCCGAGGAATTGCAGGACAAGCTGTCTATTGTGGACTTTCTTGACTTGCAAACTCTGGTGGATAAGGCCATCGTCACTGAGCACAAGCGGAAAGCACTTGGTGAATCCTGCAAGTGCAAGTGGGAGACGCAGAGATCATCAGGGAGCAGCAATTCCCGTCCTCGTTTCGGGCAAGCCCAGGTAACCCGTCCTCAAGATCCAACACCACCAAGGACACCGACGTTTGCACCTCGCCCTCCGCAGGCTGTGGTTCCACCACATGCACCTGGGGGACAGCAAGGAGGTCTCCGCAATCCAGCTACAGAGGTGGTTTGTTTTTATTGCCACAATAAGGGACACTACGGCAACAACTGTCTAGTGAAGCATGAAGCAGCCGCTCGCCCTAAACAGGGGCAAGTGCAAGGACAAGGACGTGGTCATCCCCCAGCTCAGAAGGTGGCCCAACAAGTCCAGAAGGATGCTCGTGGGTGAGTCAACCACATCTCTGCTGAGGAAGCGCAGGAAGTACCCGACGTCGTGCTGGGTACGCTTCTCGTCAATTCTCGTCTTGCTACAGTTTTATTCGATTCCAGAGCTTTGCATTCCTTTATATCGCAATCTTTTGCTGTGAGTGGTGATATTCATATTACTCCAATGTTTGTTCTATTGATTATTCATTCCCCGGGGACGGAAATGAGAGCTGAGCTCGAGTGCCAGGATGTATCTATTGAGATTGAAGGAGTGGGGTTTCTGGCAAATCTTATCCTTCTCAAATCAGCAAGCTTGGACGTGATACTTGGTATAGATTGGTTGTCCCAACACTTGTGACAAATCGATTGTGCTAGGAAGTTCATATCCCTCACAAGTTCTTTTGGCGAGCAAATTGCAGTTGCGCCAAAACTGCAAGGACTGCATCTTTTCGCGCTTGAAGTGAAGTTGGCTCCAGAGATTTATGAAGTCCCAATAGTGTGTGACTTCGCTGATGTTTTTTTTGAAGAATTGCCTGGAATGTCTCCAGTCCGAGACATCGAGTTTGTCATCGAATTGTTGCCCGGTACTACGCCGATTTCGAGAAGGCCATACCGGATGTCATCAAATGAATTGGAGGAGTTGAAGAAGCAACTTGGTGAACTTCTAGCAAAGCGTTTCATTCGCCCTAGCTCATCTCCATGGGGTTGTCCTGCGATCTTTGTGAAGAAGAAGGACAAAACCCTGGGAATGTGTGTTGATTATCGTCCACTTAATGAAGTGAGTGAAGAATAAGTACCCATTGCCTCGAATTGATGACCTTTTTGATCAATTTACCGGAGCTCGGGTATTATCCAAGATTGATATGAGATTGGGCTATCACCAAGTCCGAATCAGATCTGGAGATATTTCAAAGATGGCTTTCTCTATTCGCTACGAATTGTACGAGTATATCGTCATGTCTTTTGGCTTGACAAATGCTCCTGCACTCTTCATGAATCTTATGAATATGGTATTCATGGAGTATTTGGACAAGTTTGTGGTGGTATTCATTGATGACATCCTCATTTATTCAAAGAATGATGAAGAGCACGCCCAACACCTGCAGTTAGTGTTGGAGAAGCTGCGCAAGCACCAGCTTTACGCAAAATTCAGCAAGTGTGAATTCTGGTTGGAAGAAGTGGCATTCTTCTTTTAGCGGGAGGTGTAGCCATGGATCCTAGCAAGGTCAGCGATGTGCTCTCTTAGGGACAGCCCAAGTCGGTAACTGATGTGAGAAGTTTTCTCGGTTTAGCCGGATATTATCGTCGTTTTATCGAGAACTTCTCCAAGATCACGAAGCCAATGATGGAGTTGCTTAAGAAAGACAAGAAGTTTGAGTGGTCCACCGATTGCGAGAGGAGTTTCCAAGAACTCAAGAAGCGGTTGACCATAGCTCCAGTTCTTGTTCTTCCAGATGTTCATCGAAGTTTTGATATCTACTGTGATGCTTCTCGTCAAGGACTTGGTTGTATTCTTATGCAAGAAGGCAAGGTAGTGTCCTATGAATCAAGACAATTGAGGCCTCATGAGCTTAATTATCCCACCCATGACTTGGAACTAGCTACAGTGGTTCATGCACTAAAAATTTGGCGATATTACCTCATCGGTAATCGTTGCGAGGTATATTCGAACCACAAGAGTTTGAAGTATTTGTTCACCCAACCGGATTTGAACCTTCGGCAAAGAAGATGGTTGGAGTTGATCAAAGATTATGACATGGGTATCCAATATCATCTGAGCAAGGCTAATGTAGTTGCAGATGCTCTTAGTCGCAAAGTATATTGCAATACTTTGATGCTTAAGGAACAACAGCTTGCCCTTCATGAAGAATTTCAGTGGCTCAACTTAGGAGTGGTTGAGCATGGTTATCTCATTTCCTTAGTAGTGCATCCAACCCTGGAAGATCAGATCAAGGCTGCTCAGTAGACGAACGATGGAGTGAACCGAATCAAGCAAAACATCAAGAATGGGACAACCAAGTGTTTCTTAGAGGATAACAATGGTGTTGTATGGTTCTGACAGCGCCTTGTTGTTCCAAAGGACATGGAATTATGGAATTTAATTCTCCGTGAAGCCCATGATTCTCCTTTGTCCATTCATCCCGGAGCCACGAAGGTGTATCAAGATCTTCGTCAAAGATTTTGGTGGACTCAAATGAAGCGAGAAATCGCAAAATTTGTTGTCGAATGTGACGTATGTCGTCGTGTGAAGGCCAAACATCAATGACTAGTGGGTTTGCTTCAACCTTTGCAAGTGCCCGAGTGGAAATGGGACTCGATCGGTATGTACTTTATGACTGGTCTGCCCCGAACCTCTAAGGGAAGTGATGCCATTTGGGTTGTCGATCGACTAACTAAAGTGGCACACTTTCTTCCCATCAAGACAAATCTTCGTGTGAGTCAGTTAGCAGAGCTCTATGTCTCAAGAATTGTGAGTCTACATTGAGTGCTGAAGACGATTATTTCAGATCGTGGATCACTCTTCACCTCTTAGTTCTAGAAGAGTTTGCAAGAGGCCATGGGAACTCATCTTTCTTTCAGCACTGCTTTCCATCCTCAGACTGATGGTCAGATGGAGAGAGTCAATCAAATCCTAGAAGACATGCTATGTGCTTGTGTTCTCTCCTATGGAAAGAATTGGGAGAAATGTTTGCCGTTTGCCGAGTTCTGTTACAACAACAGTTTTCAAGCTAGTCTCGGCATGGCACCTTTTGAAGCCTTATACGAGAGGAGGTGTAGAACCCCGTTAAATTGGTCTACGACCAGAGAAAGACCACTCTTTGGCCCAGACACGATTAAAGAGGTTGAAGATCATGTTTGGTTGGTTCAAGACAGATTACGCACAGCTCAATCCCGACAAAAGAGTTATGCGGATCGACGTCATCGCGAGTTGAGTTTTGAACCTAATGACTTTGTTTATCTCAAAGTCTCTCCTATGAAAAGCACTCAACGGTTTGGTGTCAAAGGCAAGTTAGCTCCTCGATTTGTCGGACCTTTCCGCATTATTGAGAAGAAGGGAGCTATCGCTTACAAGTTAGATTTGCCCGATACACTTTCAGGGGTGCACGATGTATTTCATGTATCTCAGTTGAAGAAATGCCTTCGTGTTCCAACTGAGGAAGCTCCATTAGAAGGTCTTGAAATACAAGAAGATCTAACCTATCGTGAGCATCCTATTCGTATCCTCGAAGAAGCTGAACGAAGGACAAGAAATTGCTCCATCAAATTCCTTAAAATTCAGTGGTCTAATCATGCCAAGGATGAAGCCACTTGGGAACGAGAGGATCGTCTTCGTGCAGACTTCCTGTCCTTCATTTTCGAATGAACGGAATCTCGGGACGAGATCCTTGTAAGGGGTGGAGAGTTGTAACATCATGAACTTTGGTTTGTGTTTCAAATGTATAAAAGTATCAGGATTTTAAATTTTTTTTGTTGAAATACATAAGTTTGCACTTGGTTCCAAATATTTGTTTTGAAAATTCAAACTTTTGACTTGAAACCAAGATTCTATTTAATTTCAGAAAAATGTGTGTATAAAAATATTTGGAAATAATTTTATAAAATACTAGATTGTTTATCACAGATTATTATAATTTTTCACAAATGTTTAGAAGTAATTTTAACCCCATCATAATCTTAACCAAGTTACTAAAGTTGGTTTGAAAAAGAATTTATTTTAGCCAAATGGAAAATTAACTGTGGCCAAAATGAATTTTCCTAAGTCATAATTGAATCTGAGAACACCCATAAATTTTATTAGAATTTTCAGAATTTTATTTCTATTTTAAACAACCCGGTCAAACTTGCCTTGTTTCGGTCAAAGCAGAAATCAAAACCTAAATTCAAATCCTAGCTCAACGATTTTGGACCGTCCGATCCAATCTCTACAGTCCGGATTCACCAAGCCGATCGGACCATCCATTGTGGTCGCTCTGACCACACCGCCCTTGTCGAGTTGACTCGACCGCGCCATTTCGTTCGAACCCGAGTCAAACTCGAGCTCGCGCCGCTTTGCGCCAGCCGCTGACTAGTGGGGCCCACTGGTCAGGGTGGTCATCGTCTTCATCGCCGCTTAAAGCGCGGGCATTGGCGTTGTGCATGGACGCCACGCAGCTCCTTCCCACCACTTCATGCATGCATGTCTGTCCAAGGAGCGTCGCTGGAACCTTATATTCTCTGTCCGACCATTCATTTGATCTCTTTCGCTCTCTCTCGCCGTGATTTCCTCTTCTTCTCCAAACTCAATCCACTGCCGCCGCCTCTAATTCGGCTGCGTCTGACCTCCATCGGTGACAAGGATTTGGGCATTTTGTTCCTAGAGTCGAGGCGCACCTTCCCGAAGCTTCTCGACGTCTATGGCATCTTCTCCACGAAGGTCATGCCCTCGTCTCCACCTCCGGTTGTCACTGACCTCCTCGAGGACCCGGGTCACCGTCACCAAGATCGCCAGGTCTTTGCGCACACGTAGGTATCATCCCCGAGTCCAGAGCATCTTTGGTTCACAGATCTCCTACCTCACCGCCGCACTCGCGCGCAAAGCCACCGATCAGCCGCCGGTAGGTTAGGTTAATCCATCATTGGCCTTTAATCATTCCTTTAATGTATCTCTGACTTGTAGACCCCTTTGGATTAAAACAAGTTTAGAAAATTTAAACCTCACCATTTGAAGCCCTGAGTTGTTGACATGTGGGCCCCTCTTGGCTAGTTAAGATTTGTGCATAATGGCAGAATACGTTTTCTATTGAGAAAGACGTATTTCTTTAATGATCAATATGAGTTTACGTTTCTTGAAATTGAAGACGTACTCGGGGTTTACGCTTTCGACGTCGCCGTTGGTCATGGTTGGGTCAAAGCTAACCCAGTCAACACCTCGCTCAAGCCCCACCGGTCAGTGACTGTGGGTTGGCTGAGGTGCGGTAAGGAAAGGACTTAACACTTTTAGAATTTCTGAGATGAATTAGTTTTACACTAAGAATTCAATTACCTTAGAAAGTTCATAACTAATTCATTTTTGCTCCAAATTGAACGAAACCAATTTTGTTAATTTTCATTTTTAGTGTACTTTTTAATGGTTTAGTTTTCCACTATGTTTATGCTCCAGAAATTATTTGTTAATTAAAGGAATTATTTTTCATTAGAAAATGGGTTAAAACTTCTAAAATCCATAAGTATTTCATCCTAACTCCAAATAGAGTAAAATTAATTTTGTTAATTCTTATTTTTACTGTACTTTAACCTAGATTAAGTTTAGTTCTTGTTGCTGTTCCACAAAATTTTGCTAATTAATTAATTTTTGAAGTTATGCCTTTAACCTGTTAAGTACTTAGAAAATCCAATCAATTTCATCTTTGGACTGAACCCAAAATATTTAATAATCAAATTGTACCTGTCGTGTATGAATGTTGATGAATTTGAATGTTGGTTAAATTTTGGTGTTACCTGTTTTTATTCGTTCTTATTCGCTCTTTTGATCAATCGATAGAGTTCGACGATTCGGTTATAATCGAGAGTGATCCTCAGCAGTCAGACAATTATCTTCAGCAAGACAAATAGTTTTCCATTGATGTACATTGATCCTATTATATTCGCATGTTAATATTTCAAATGTTTCAACTGTATGTACGCATGCTATGTTGACCAGTATTTTCTCAGTTTGCGATAGTTCACCAAAATAGTTACTTGAACTGTACGTAAACTATCCATCTTTTACCACTGAGCCTAGGATATATCCATTGTGATTAACGGCTCGATGGATGGGCTCTAGTCACTTTATATTGTAATATTTCAGTTGTTGTCGCTTAGCCTGTAACATCTCAAACAATGGTGTGTATTTCAAATGTAATAAAATGAGGATAAATTAAAACTTTTGATGCCTCATGATGTCATTTGGAATTTTCTTTAAATTTTCCCCTAGTAATTCCTATTTCCAAAGATCAATGTTTCTATGGATGGAAGTTGTTGTCCTTAAAAACTTTCAAATATAATCTTATGATCATCCTCTGGAAATATTTTTCCTATCATCTTCAGCATCCTAGAAACCTCTCTGCAAAATCTCATAATTTTTATATTTTATTTGATTTTTCAAAAGAGCAAGTCAAACCAGTTTGAATTCTGGTCAAACCTCTAGGGCAGCAGCTTGTGAATTTTCTGGAGAGCAATGAATTACACAAAAATTTCAGGAAAAATTACACAAGGTTTTTATCTGATCCAGCAAGTTTGCATAAAAAGTTAAGAATTTTTGGAGCTACGGAGCTACCTCCAAAAATTCCCTATCTTCTCAGCCTTTTTAAATCAAAATCTGAAATCACTGTTTGTTGGGCTCAAACCTGACTCAGGTCCGGCCCGAGCCGACTCGGTCTAACCAAGTCACTTAACCACGTGTCGCATGCAGCCGTTCGATCGTCCATCAACGGCCGCGATCGCGTACCGCTTCGGCCAGTTATAACTCCTCGCGCGCAACGTCGACCGTTGGATCCCGATCCAACGGCCCGCCTCGATTCCTTTCCATGTGATCGCGTGCTCGCGCTGAGTCACTGCATTGCGGGCCCGAGCTATCAGGCGCGTCTCCTTCCTCTGTTGGCGAGTGGGGGCGGTCGCCACGCGCGCCGCAGCATTGTCAACCCCGTCCGCAAGCAGCAGCGGCGTCAATCCACCGCCCACGTCGACCTATCCTGGAGCTTCACCGCTTAACACCGCCTCTCTTCCGTCCATTACTCGAGCTTAAGTCATCTCGCATCCCTCCCTTTTTGGCCATTCTCCCTCTCGGTGGCCGAGGGAGAAGGCGCTCTCTCTTGTTCATCGCCCGGTTAAGCTCAACCCCTTGATGTTCCTCATGCTCACCCTTCGTTGCCATCTCCATTTTGGCTAATGCCCGCTTCTACATTGCCTTGTAGCTCTCGGACCACCGTCGTGCTCTCGCTAGCCCTGGAGCGCGCATTGAAAGCCACCGAGCTGCACCTCTTCTCCATCTTCGTTTTCGGTGAGATATACTCTCAATTTTCCGCGTCACCTTGCGTCCCTCGGTGTGAGGAAGTTTTCCCCTCACGTGATTTTGGCTTTCATCCGCAGGAGCCTCGGGATCTTTAGTTTTCCCCATTTTTGGCCGCAGGCGCCTCCTTCGTCTCCAACTCCGGCAAGGTGAGACTTTGAGCAATTCCTCGCTCTAAGACCATCTTGTGCCCTCACTTGAGCTCTCCCAACCACTCATTCCCTTTCTCCTTCACCAGGTCGACCCCTCCTCGGTGAAGCCATCGCCGCCGCCTCGGTTCTCGTCATCGGCCCAGCTCCGGCAAGCTCCTCCTCTCCGGGTCATCGTGGTGAGTTCACTGAACTCCCCTATTGCCCATGCGCGCGCTATTTTGCCGTGGGCGTCACTTTTTCGCGTTGTGCCATTGTTAGCCGTAGCTCCTCCGCCCCGCTCCGTCGCGCCGCCGCTATGAGCCACCGTTGTCCTCACCGCCGGTATCAATAGCTTCGCCTAGCTGCCAGGGTCCCGTTTTGAGCATCCTCTTGGGCCGCCATGGCGCGTAGCGCCGGCGGGCCGGCAGGGAAGCTCGTTGCTGTGTGCGACCACGCATGGCAGCTTCCGACAGCACTGTAGCAATCGCCATTAGCCGTTAATGACGATGATTAGGTTTAAATGATGAATCTTTGTCGGAAATCAATCATTAGCTGAGTCTCTGTCCCTATTACATGTGGGGCCAAGCACAGTAAAACTTGGGGTAAATACCGGTTTAGCTCTTAGATTGACAAGTGGGCCCGGGAACTTAAGTGCACAGTATACACTCGTGGACCGGCCATGGACCAAGGGTTCATGCACTTTTCCGTGAGCCTAGTGTATGACATGTGGACCCCACATGTCAGGCCGATTCAGAAATTCATTTGGAAAATAGAAAATGGCACTGTTCATGGGACCCCACTGGTCAGTGACTAGGGCTAGGCTAGCCTGGGTATTAAAAGTATTGCATGTTATTATAATTTCCGAAATGCTTTATTTGTGAACTGAAAATTGGTTAAACTTCAAAAATTGCATAAGTAATTCATATTAGGTCCAAAATTGATGATTCAAATTTTGTTAGTTTCATTTTTTAATGTACTTTAATATAAAAATGAATTGAACCATGTTGTTGTTCCAAAAAACACTTTTGGCAAAATTACTTTATGTTTAGTACTATTGTTGCATTAAAAATTACTCTAACTTTAAAAATGCATAAGTATTTCTCTGTAACTCCAAAATGAGTAAACTCAATTTTGTTAGAATCCTCTGTTAGCGTAGATTAATGTAAAATAGGTTGTGAGCATGTTTCTATTACTGAAAGTCTTATTTTGCATGTAACTTGAGTACTACTTTCATAACTTTGAAAAATCATAGAAAATTCATCTTAGCTTCTAATGAGGTGAATCAAATTCCATTGTTCATCTCATGAGGTGCTCTTCCTACCATAACAATTTCAAGTGCACCACTGCTCTGGAAATTTTTACCTAAGTAATTATTTTCGGATGAACAGTGACAGATTTCAATTTATATGAATTTTCCAGATAACTGACATTAAAACTGTTATAACTTTTTCATAGAACATCGAAATGAATTGATTCTTGTTGCTAAATTCATCTAAAATCATGCTCTACCTTATGTGAATTTTTCATAATTTTTGGATGATTTTGAATTTTTGGAGTCTTTTCGGTTTTATTCGCTTCTTATTGTGCTTTCGATTCTTTCACTAGGTTCCAACGATATTATTGATTGTGCGAGTGACCCTCTGCAGCAAGATAATCAACCACAGCAAGGCAAGCAGTTTGATCATAAATGTCCTATTACTTTCAAGTCTAATACTTTGTTTACAAATTGTATGTATGCATGCTTTTGTGTCAAAGTAATTTTCCCGACTAGAGGTAGCTAATCCTATTGGATGGTTGCCCTTAAATTGTTATCCCCTGCCACAAAACATAAGTTATTAACATCGCTGGTGAATTAGAGTCTGGTGATTTAATTATGCTCTTTTATTGTCTTTTATGTGTCATGCTTAGAAATGCTTAGTTCTGGGGTAGAATTGGCGGTTATCGACTTAGTCGATAACCTTGATCACACAAATTATTATTATCATTATGCTCAGCACCTTGTGCTTGGTTACTTTGTAAAGTCAAAAACTAAAAACAGAAAATAAAATTGTTTCATAACTTGGGCACAATGGATGTTGGTGTAATCTGTTGGGTGTGAATGGAATGGTGCCTAAGTCCCCAAGGACCGAGTTACTTGTGTCACTAAGCCAAGCGCTTTTGCGTGCTAACCACATGAGAGGGATATGGAACCTCTCTTGACTTAGTACTTTGGCGTGTGTTAGCTCCGGGTCGCATGGTGGTTGTGTGCGTTGTGTTGAAAAAGAAACTTGTGTGTGCTTGGGTGAGTAGTAGTGGGGGTTACCCACTACAAGGAGCATCGTCCTTTATAAGGAGGTGAGCATCTTTGATGACTCCGCATCAACACATGGGGCTTCCTCCCATATGGGCGACTCGTAGTTAATACACAATATTGGAAACGTCTCGTAGGACTTAGCTCTGCCCGCATACCAAAGGAAGTGTGCTTTATCGCGTGGCATTTAAGAGCGGTCTGACATGTGGGTACATTGGTACACCCTTGCAGGGTTCAAACTATTCAAATAGCCTCGTCTTAGGTTATGGACATGCTTGGTAAGGTCGTGCAAGAACTAGACTATAACATTTAATTAAAACTTGATGTGGGTGGTATGAATGGGGAATTCATGCTATTGTTGTGGTAGCTATTGGGTTAGCCACTTCCAGAATACCTTGTTATTATTATTGCTTAGTATCTCGCTGTTTTTATCAAATAAAATCAGACTGTAAAACTGCCTTCAATCTATTACATTATTGCAAACGAAAACTTGCTTTATGATGAAATTTTGAGTCTAGAGCCTGCTCCACTTAAATAAGCTTGCATGTAGCTATTTATATAGGCCTGTTACTCTACACGTAAGTCTTGCGAGTACATTTTTGTACTCATTTGCTATGTTTTAATTAAATTATTGCAGAGGAGGAAGGTGAACCCCAAGGGTTATACTTCTGCGAGATGTGCGGTGGTTTCGAGGACTAGGTTGGTGGCCTGGTTGGTTGCCTTGTGGGTTTAAAGGCACACTACTTGCCTTTTGTTTATCGCCATCTTATGGCACTTTGCTTCCGCTGTTATTTTAGACTATTTAGTTGTATTTGGCCGGTCGGCCCCTTTTGTAATAACTATATTTTGTATGCCCTTTGAATTGCTTAGTAGTGCTCTGGATTCTATTGTGTTGAGTGGAATTGATGCATAATTTTTGTATGGGGTATATGTGCTGCACTTCTGGAAAGTACGTATGCGCCGAGAGTCGTGATATTTGATTTGTAATGCTTGGATCATCTTAATGGTTAAGTATTACAAGTTAAATACCCCGGGTTCTCACAAAAGTTGGTATCAGAGCCATACTAACCATAGAAACCACTAGCTTGGTCGTCCTTAGGATATTTTGAAAAACTTAGTTTCAAAATGTCAAATGGTTTATGAAAACTTAAGTAAGTTCTCAGATTTTACTCCTTACCTTTCTTAGATTGCTCATCTCACCTTGTTCTAGTTTAAGTTTTGAAAAGTTGTTTCCTCTCATCTTTACTTGAAAAGATAGTTGGTACTGTTTAAATTCGGTTTTGGGATTCAATGAGTGTTATAAAATTGAAGTGTTGGCTGTCCTTTGATGAAGATTAGAAGCTTTTGAAGTTGGAAAATTCAGCTTGGGGCTTAGATACAAAATCTAGACAGTAAGTACAAGTTTTGGACAGCAAGCACCTAGTTCTTCGTTAGGGCTAAAAATGAGAGGATAATTCAACTAAAACTTGTTGGGTTTAAAGGGGTAAGATGTAATATTAGATAGCTAGTGTCTAACGCACCATTAGATGGTTTTTACCATGATCCTTAGATGCGATAAGACTTGAGGTGTGTTCTGAAATTTTCTTCTCAAACTGATTGCTTGTTCATTCAATACAAGTTAGTCGTACCGAGAAGTTGAATCTTGTGTCTTATGAGTTTTGCATTGGATCTTATGCCTTTTTGCATATGTTTGGAGTTTATTTCCTTGCTGGTTATATGGTTGTAATTGGGTTAGGGTAATATATCATTTCCCTAGTCGATAGCTTGTCTTTTGCTACCTTTCGTCTCTAGTTTTCGGGTTTTGTTGCTAACCCGCCTTGATGAAATAGGATGGCTAGACGAACACGCAGTAGCCAGGGTCAGCCAGATGGTCAGGATGAGGAGCTCCCACCTCCTCCGACCATGGCCGAGGTTCTCGCTCAAATCGAGCGGAATCGCATGGATCAAACGAGGATCCTGGAGGCGATTGCACGGAACACCTCCAGCTTATCCAGTGCCTCCGGATCAGGAGGGGGTGGTGGCCACCATCAGAGGGGAGGACTCTCAGAGTTCCTTCGCACACAGCCACCCACCTTCTCGTGGTCCGAGGACTCACTTGACGCAGATGATTGGTTGCGCCTTGTCGAGCGGAAGCTCGATGTCGCTCAGTGCCAGGAGCAGGAGAAGGCACTCTTTGCCTCCCATCAGCTGGAGGGGGCAGCACTCTCATGGTGGGAGAACTTCCTCGCCATGCAGCCCGAGGATCGGGCTATCACTTGGGCGGAGTTTCGCACCGCTTTCCGTCGGGCTCATGTGCCCGCCGGCTTAATGAAGCTCAAGAAGAAGGAATTCTCAGCGCTCAAGCAAGGGCGCAGATCGGTGACCGAGTACCTCCATGACTTCAACCACCTCTCCCGGTACGCCCCTGAGGACGTGCGCACTGATGAGGCGAAACAAGAGAAGTTCATGGATGGCTTGTCTGAGGAGCTTCAGGACAAGCTGTCTATCGTCGACTTCCCCGACTTCCAGTCATTGGTCGACAAGGCTATTGTCACCGAGCACAAGGCAAGGGCGCTTGGCGATTCTCACAAGCGCAAGTGGGAGGCCCAAAAATCAGCAAGGGCCAATGCTCCTCGTTCTTATGGTGGGCAAGCCCCGGTGCATTACTCTCAGACTTCAGCACCACCGAGGGCACCGGCGTTTGTACCTCACCCACCGCAAGCCGTGTCTCAACCACGTACACTTGCGGGACAGCAAGGAGGCTCCCGCAATCCGACTGCCAATGTTACCTGTTTCTTTGCAACAACAAGGGGCATTATGCTAATCATTGCCCTAAGAAGGCTGGAGCGGCCCCTCGTCCTAATGGAGGGCACGGGCAAGGAAATGGCCATGATCAGAAGGTTCATCAGAAGGCCTAGAATGTGGGCAGCGGTCGAGTCAACCATATATCGGCCGAGGAAGCTCAGGAGGCACCCGACGTCGTGTTTGGTACGCTTCTTGTTAACTCTCAACCAGCTATAGTTTTATTCGATTTCGGAGCTTCGCATTCTTTTATATCAAAGTCTTTTGCTGCACTTAGTGATATTCCAATTGTACTTATGCATGTTCCTTTGATTATTCATTCTCCGGGGTCAATAATGAGAGCTGAATATGAATATCGGGATGTTTCTATTGAGATTGGAGTGGGATTTTTGGCAAACCTTATCCTCATCGATTCAACAAGTTTGGATGTGATTCTTGGGATGGATTGGCTGTCCCAACACTTGGGGCAAATCGATTGTGCCAGGAAATTCATCACCCTCACAAGTCCCTCCGGCGAGCAAGTTGGAATTTCTCCGAAGCTGCAAGAACCACATCTTTATGCACTTGAAGCAAAGCCAACTTTGGAGATTCATGAAGTCCCAGTGGTGTGCGACTTCGCTGATGTATTTCCCGAAGAATTACCTAGGATGCCTCCAGTCCGAGACATTGAGTTTGTTATTGAGTTGCTGCCCGGTACCACCCCGATTTCAAAGAGGCCGTATCGGATGCCTCCAAATGAATTGGAGGAGTTGAAGAAGCAACTTGGTGAACTTCAAGAGAAGGGTTTCATCTGCCCAAGCTCATCACCGTGGGACTGTCCTGTAATCTTTGTAAAGAAGAAAGACAAGACTCTGCGTATGTGTGTTGATTATCGTCCGTTGAATGTTGTGACGGTGAAGAACAAGTACCCGTTGCCCCGGATTGATGACCTTTTTGATCAGTTGACCAGCGCTCAGGTGTTCTCCAAGATTGATCTGAGATTGGGCTACCATCAAGTCCG
Organism: Phyllostachys edulis; assembly: GCA_036346405.1. Classification (NCBI taxonomy): domain Eukaryota; kingdom Viridiplantae; phylum Streptophyta; class Magnoliopsida; order Poales; family Poaceae; genus Phyllostachys; species Phyllostachys edulis. The sequence continues at coordinate 83,464 of JAYEVD010000905.1, forward strand.
AATTAGGCCTGAAGATATTCCGAAGACGACTTTCTCTACTCGCTACGGGTTGTACGAGTGTACAGTCATGTCTTTGACAGCGAATCTCTGCTCTTTTCATGAATCTTATGAATATGGTATTCATGGAGTATTTGGACAAATTTGTAGTGGTCTTCATTGATGATATTCTCATCTACTCAAAGAATGATGAAGAGCATGCTGAACATCTAAAGCTGGTATTGGGAAAACTTTGCGAACATCAACTCTATGCGAAGTTCAGCAAGTGCGAGTTTTGGTTGAAGAAAGTGGCATTCTTGGGTCATATTCTTTCAGCAAAAGGCATCGCCGTTGATCCTAGCATGGTCAGTGATGTGCTATCATAGGGTCAGCCCAAGTCAGTGACTGATGTGAGGAGTTTTCTCGGTTTAGCGGGATACTATCGTCGCTTTATTGAGAACTTCTCCAAGATTGTGAAGCCAATGACGGAATTGCTCAAGAAGGACAAGAAATACGTGTGGTCCGCTGATTGTGAGAAGAGTTTTCAAGAGCTCAAGAAGAGGTTGACCTCGGCTCGGTTCTTGTTCTTCCCGACGCCCACAAAGCTTCGATATCTATTGCGATGCTTCTCGTTAAGGACTCGGTTGTGTTCTTATGCAAGAGGGCAAGGTAGTGGCTTATGCATCACGGCAGTTGAGGCCACATGAACTCAATTATCTGACCCATGACTTGGAATTAGCTGCAGATGGTTCATGCAATCAAGATTTGGCGACATTATCTCGCCAGATGTCGTTGCGAAGTGTATTCGGACCACAAAAGTTTGAAATACTTGTTCACCCAACCGGATCTGAACCTTAGGCAAAGAAGGTGGTTGGAATTGATCAAAGATTATGATATGGGTCTCCAATACCATCCGGGCAAAGCTAATGTTGTGGCTGATGCTCTCAGTCGCAAGGTCTATTGCAATGCCTTGATGCTCAAAGAGCAGCAGCCCGCTCTTCATGAAGAATTTCAGCGGCTCAACTTGAAAGTGGTTGAGCATGGCTCCCTCGCTGCCTTGGTTGTGCAACCAACCTTAGAAGATCAGATTAGGGCTGCACAACAAACGGATGATGGTGTGAATCAGATCAAGCAGAATATCAAGAATGGAACGGCCAAGTGCTTCTCAGAAGATGACAATGGTGTTGTATGGTTCGGAAAGCGCCTTGTTGTTCCGAAGGTCATGGAATTGCAGAATGTCATCCTCCGCGAGGCCCATGATTCTCCTTTGTCCATTCATCCTAGGGCCACAAAAATGTATCAAGATCTCCGTTAGTAGTTCTGGTGGACCCGAATGAAGCGAGAAATCGCAAACTTTGTTGCCGAGTGTGATGTATGTCGTCGTGTAAAGGCTGAGCATCAACGTCCAGCGGGCTTGCTACAACCGTTGTCTGTACCTGAATGGAAGTGGGATTCTATTGGCATGGACTTCATCACCGGTCTACCCCGTACCTCAAAAGGGAAAGATGTCATCTGGGTTGTTATTGATCGACTGACTAAGGTGGCACACTTCCTCCCCGTCAAGGCTGATCTTCGTGTTGGCCTTTTGGCGGATCTCTACATTGCCCACATCGTGAGTTTGCATGGTGTTCCGAAGACAATTGTTTCGGACCGTGGATCACTCTTTACCTCCCGGTTTTGGCATAGCTTACAAGAGGCTATGGGAACTCACCTTTCTTTCAGCACAGCGTATCATCCTCAAACTGATAGTCAAACTGAAAGAGTCAATCAAGTATTGGAAGACATGCTCCGTGCTTGTGTTCTCTCCTATAGGAAGAATTGGGAGAAGTGCTTGCCGTTCGTAGAATTCTCTTACAACAACAGCTTTCAAGCTAGTCTTGGCATGGCACCATTTGAGGCATTATATGGGAGAAAATGTAGAACTCTATTGAATTGGTCAGAAACAGGTGAAAGACCATTCTTCGGCCCAGACTCGATCAATGAGGCCGAAAGTTAAGTTCGGTTGATTCGAGATTGATTGCGCACGGCTCAATCAAGGCAAAAGAGCTATGCGGATCGCCGCCGTCGCGAGTTGAGCTTTGAGCCTAATGACTTTGTTTATCTCAAAGTCTCTCCTCTGAAGGGTCATCAGCGATTTGGAGTCAAAGGCAAGCTAGCTCCTCGATATGTTGGACCTTATCGCATCATTGAGAAGAAAGGGGCGGTTGCCTACAAGTTGGAATTGCCCGCTGCACTTGAGGGTGTACACGATGTCTTTCGTGTGTCCCAATTGAAAAATTGCCTTCGCGTTCCAACCGAGGAAGCTCCAATGGAGAGTCTCGATGTACAAGAAGACTTGACCTACAAAGAGCGTCCTCTTCGCATCCTTAAGGAAGCTGAACGAAGAACAAGGAATCGTGCCATCAAGTTCCTTAAAGTTCAGTGGATAAATCACACCGAGGATGAAGCAACTTGGGAAAGGGAGGATCGCCTGCATGCGGACTACCCATCTTTCTTTTTCGAGTGATCGGAATCTCGGGACGAGATTCTTGTAAGGGGGGGGGGGGAGGTTTTGTAACATCCCAAACAATGGTGTGTGTTTTAAATGTAATAAAATGAGGATAAATTAAAACATTTGATGCCTCATGATGTCATTTGGAATTTTCTATAGATTTTCCCCTAGTAATTCCTATTTCCAAAGATCAATGTTTCTATGGATGGAAGTTGTTGTCCTTAAAAACTTTCAAATCTAATCTTATGATCATCCTCTGGAAATATTTTTTCTATCATCTTGAGCATCCTAGAAACCTCTCTGCAAAATCTCATAATTTTTAGATTTTATTTGATTTTTCAAAAGAGCAAGTCAAACCAGTTTGAACTCTGGTCAAACCTCTAGGACAGCAGCTTGTGAATTTTCTGGAGAGCAATACATTGCATAACAATTTCTGGAAAAATTACAAAAGGTTGTTAGCTGATCCAACAAGCTTCCATAAAAATTTCAGAATTTTTGGAGCTTCGGAGATACCTCCAACAATTCCCTATCTTCTCAGCCTTTTTAAATCAAAATCTGAAATCACTGTTTGTCGGGCTCGAACCTGACTCAGGTCCGGCCCGAGCCGACTCGGTCTAACCAAGTCACTTAACCGCGTGTCGCATGCAGCCATTCGATCGCGCATCAACGGCCATGATCGCGTACCGCTTCGGCCAGTTATAACACCTCGCGCGCAACGTCGACCATTGGATCCCGATCCAACGGCCCACCTCGATTCCTTTCCGCGCGATCGCGTCCTTGCGCTGAGTCGCTGCATTGCGGGCCCGAGCTGTCAGGCGCGTCTCCTTTCTCGCGCTGACGAGCGGGTAGAGGTCGCGTGCCACGTCGCCGCGCGCGCTGCCAACCCCGTCACGGCGCAGCAGCGGCGTCAATCCACCGCCCACGTCGACCTATCTTGGAGCTTCACCGCTTAACGCCGCCTCTCTTCCATCCATTACCCGAGCTTAAGTCATCTCGCATCCCTCCCTTTTTGGCCATTCTCCCTCTCGGTGGCCGAGGGAGAAGGCGCTCTCTCTTGTTCATCGCCTGGGTAAGCTCAACCCTTTGATGTCCCTCATGCTCAACCTTCGTTGCCATCTCCATTTTGGCTAATGCCCGCTTCTACATTGCCTTGTAGCTCTCGGACCGCCGTCGTGCTCTCGCTAGCCCTGGAGCGCGCACTGAAAGCCACCGAGCGGCACCTCTTCGCCATCTTCGTTTCCGGTGAGCTATACTCTCGATTTTCCGCGTCACCTTGCGTCCCTCGATGTGAGGAAGTTTTCCCCTCACGTGATTTTGGCTTTCATCCGCAGGAGCCTCGGGATCTTGAGTTTTCCCCATTTCCGGCCGCAGGCGCCTCCTTCGTCTCCAACTCCGGCAAGGTGAGACTCTGAGCAATTCATCGCTCTAAGACCATCTCGTGCCCTCACTTGTGCTCTTCCGACCACTCATTCCCTTTCTCCTTCACCAGGTCGACCCCTCCTCGGTGAAGCCATCATCTCCGCCTCGGTTCTCGCCGCCGCCCAGCCCAAAGAAGCTCCTCCTCTCCGGGTCATCGTGGTGAGTTCATCTGAACTCCCCTATTGCCCATCTGCGCGCTTATTTTTCGTGGGTGTTGCTTTTCCGCGTTGTGCCATTGTTAGCCATAGCTCCTCTGCCCCGCTCCGTCGCGCCGCCACTGTGAGCCGCCGTTGTCCTCACCACGGTATCAATAGCTTCGCTTAGTCGCCGTGGTCCCGCTTTGAGCATCCTCTTGGGCCGCCATGGCGCGTAAGCGCCGGCATGAAGCTTCAGGAAGTCATTGCTGTGTGGCGACTTTTCGACAACCATCGAGTAATCGCCATTAGCCGTTAATGACGATGATTAGGTTTAAATGATGAATCTTTGTCGGAAATCAATCATTAGGTGAGTCTCTGTCTCTATTACATGTGGGCCAGCAGTAAGCGTGGGGTAAATACCGGTTTAGCTCGAGATTGACAAGTGGGCCGGAACTTAAATGCTGATATACACTCGTGGACGGCCGTGGACCAAGGGTTCACGACTGCTCCGTGAGCCGATGTATGACATGTGGACCCCACATGTCAGGCCGATTTGGAAATTTATTTGGAAAATAGAAAATGGCACTGTTCGTGGGACCCCACTGGTTAGTGACTAGGGCTAGGCTAGCCTAGGTAATAAAAGTATTGCAAGTTATTATAATTTCCGAAATGCTTTATTTGTGAACTGAAAATAGGTTAAACTTCAAAATTGCATAAGTAATTCATATTAGCTCCAAAATTGATGATTCAAATTTTGTTAGTTTCATTTTTGAATGTACTTTAATATAAAATAAATTGAACCATGTTGCTGTTCGAGAAAACACTTTTGGCAAAATTACTTTATGTTTAGTATTATTGTTGGATTAAAAATTGCTCTAACTTTAAAAATGCATAAGTATTTCTCTGTAACTCCAAAATGAGTAAACTCAATTTTTTTAAAATCCTCTGTTAGTGTAAATTAATGTAAAATAGGTTGTGAGCATTTTTCTATTTCTGAAAATCTTATTTTGCATGTAACTTGAGTACTACTTTCATAACTTTGAAAAGTCATAGAAAATTCATCTTAGCTTCTAATGAGGTGAATTAAATTCCATTATTCATCTCATGAGGTGCTCTTCCTACCATAAAAAGTTCAAGTGCACCACTGCTCTGGAAATTTCCACCTAAGTAATTATTTTCGGATGAAGAGTGACAGATTTCAATTTATATGAATTTTCCAGATAACTGACATTCCAACTGTTATAACTTTTTCATAGAACATCCAAATGAATTGATTCTTATTGATAAATTCATCTAAAATCATGCTCTACCTTCTGTGAATTTTTCATAATTTTTGGATGATTTTGAATTTTTAGAGTCTTTTCGGTTTTATTCGCTTCTTATTGTGCTTTCGATTCTTTCGCTAGGTTCCAACAATATTATTGTTTGCGCGAGTGACCCTCTGCAGCAAGATAATCAAACTTAGCAAGGCAAGCAGTTTTATCATAAATGTCCTATTACTTTCAAGTCTAATACCTTGTTTACAAATTGTATGTATGCATGCTTTTGTGTCAAAGTAATTTTCCCACTTAGAGGTAGCTAATCCTATTGCATGGTTGCCCTTAAATTGTTATCCCCGCCACAAAACATAAGTTATTAACATCATTTGGTGAATTAGAGCCCGGTGATTTAATTATACTCTTTTATTGTCTTTTATGTGTCATGCTTAGAAATGCTTAGTTACCCGGTAGAATTGGGCGGTTATCGACTTAGTCGATAACCTTGATCACACAAATTATTATTATCATTATGCTCAGCACCTTGTGCTTGGTTACTTTGTAAAGTCCAAAACTAAAAACTGAAAATAAAATTGTTTCATGACTTGGGCACAATGGATGTTGGTGTGATCTGTTGGGTGTGAATGGAATGGTGCCTAAGTCCCCAAGGACTGAGTTACTTGTGTCACTAAGCCAAGAGTTTTTGCGTGCTAACCACATGAGAGGGATATGGGACCTCTCTTGACTTAGTACTTTGGCGTGTGTTAGCTTCGGGTCGCATGGTGGTTGTGTGCGTTGTGTTGAAAAAGAAACTTGTGTGTGCTTGGGTGAGTAGTAGTGGGGTTACCCTTTGCAAGGAGCATCGCCCTTATAAGGAGGTGAGCATCTTTGATGACTCGCATCAACATATGGGGCTTCCTCCCATATGGGCAACTCGTAGTTAATACACAATATTGGAAACGTCTCGTGGGACTTAGCTCACGCAGGCATACCAAAGGAAGTGTGCTTTATCGCGTGGCATTTAAGAGCGGTGCGACATGTGGGTACATTGGTACACCCTGCAGGTTCAAACTATTCAATAGCCTCGCCCTAGGTTATGGACATGCACGGTAAGGTCGTGCAAGAACTAGACTATAACATTTAATTAAAACTTGATGTGGGTGGTATGAATGGGGAATTCATGCTATTGTTGTAGTGGCTATTGGGTTAGCCACTTCTAGGATGTCTTGTTATTATTATTTCTTAGTATCTCATGGTTTTTATCAAATAAAATCAAATTGTAAAACTGCCTTCAATCTATTACATTATTGCAAACGAAAACTTGCTTTATGCTGAAATTTTGAGTCTAGAGCCTGCTCCACTTAAATAAGCTTGTATGTAGTTATTTATATAGGCCTGTTACTCTACACGTAACTCTTGCGAGTATATTTTTGTACTCATTTGCTATGCTTTAATTAAATTGTTGTAGAGAAGGAAGGTGAACCCCAAGGGTTTTACTTCTGCGAGATGTGCGGTGGTTTCGAGGACTAGGTTGGTGGCCTGGTTGGTTGCCTTGTGGGTTTAAAGCCACACTACTTGGCTTTTGTTTATCGCCATCTTATGGCACTTTGCTTCTGCTGTTATTTTAGACTATTTAGTTGTATTTGGCCGGTCGGCCTCTTTTGTAATAACTATATTTTGTATGCCCTTTGAATTGCTTAGTTGTGCTCTGGATTCTATTGTGTTGAATGGAATTGATGCATAATTTTTGTATGGGTATATGTGTTGCATACAGGAAGTACATATACGCCGAGAGCATTGATATTTGATTTGTAATGCTTGGATCATCTTAATGGTTAAGTATTACAAGTTAAATACCCCGGGTTCTCACATAGCCATGCTTAGAACGGTAGTCTGGGGATCATCGTTTGGCGATGGTCATTAGAACATAAATCTAAATACTTGAGTCAGGGTACACTAGATTATGTCCTATTTGGAAAAACTAAAACTAAAAACAAAAAAGATTTAGATTTGGGCACATGGTTGATGGTGTGATTATTGGGTGTGTGGTTGTGTGCCCGAGTCAACAAGGACCGAACATCTTGTTACACTAAACCAAGCATTATTGTGTGCAACCACATGAGGGTATTGGGAACCCCTCTTGATTTAGTACTCTGGGGAGTGTTAATTAATGAGTCACTGGTGGTAGGTGTAAGTGCATAAAAGAAATGTGTTTTATTGTGTCGGGCATGTGAGGGGTGGGTTCCAAGTAGGTTCCCTCGCCCTAGGAGTATTGATAGTTGCTACAGCTGGGCCAATGTCTCCGAAACAACGTATGGGTCCTCTGTGGGAGCCCAGGATGGGCGGTTCATAGAGGATTAACCCCACTACGTGTGACTCTTAATTAGCTAACTCCATTGGAAACATCTCGTAGGACTTAGCTCTGTTGGCATACCTTCGGAAGTGTGCTTTATCCGGTGGCAAAAGGAGCGGTCTGACATGTGGGTAAAGTTGTACATACCTGCAGGGTTTAATCTATTCGAATAGCCAAGTCCTTGGTTATGGACACGCTTGGGGAGGTGTTTCGAGAGTTAGACCATAACATTTTGATAAAACTTGAAATTGGGTGGTACGAATGGGTAATTCATACTATTGTTGTGGTGGCTATGGGTAGTCACCTCTAGGTTGTTAATTATGTTTATTATTGTTGTCACATTATTATTTGATTCATTAAAAACTGATTTGTTAAGATTGCTTTAATCTATTACACTATTGCAAATAAATTGTTGCTTTATGTTGAAAATGAACTCTAAAGCCTTCTCCATTGACTTAAGCTTGCATGTAGCTATGTATAGGCTTGTTAATCATAAGTCTTGCTGAGTACGTTTTGTACTCAATGCTTTGTCTGCTTTCTGAGAGGAGGTTGACCCTCAAGGGGTTGACGAGTGTTAGGCCGACTACACTCTTGACGACTAGTTTGGCGTTCTTGTCGCTTGCCTTGTGGGTAAAGGCAAACCGTTGGCTTTTGGTTTAGAGTCGTCTTATGGCAACTGTTCCATTGTAGTCTTTCTCTTTCGTAAGTTGAATATATTGTAAATTATGAAGACTTCAATAATGTAAAATGTTCTATATGGAGTTGATACTTAAATTTTGTCAGGTGTATGTGTACTACAGTTCTGGGAAGTACATATACACCGAGAGCGGGAAAATTTGATTTGTAATACTAGGACCAGTGTAAAGGTTAACTGTTACAAATTAAATCGCCCGGCGGCTCTCACACATAAACCCCTAGTGGTTGCCGTAGACTCTAATCCAGGAGATTGGCATGAATTCATGATTTTGTTTAGCACTACGCAGGCTTTATACCACTTTACCCATAGCTATTTTGAACTCTCTGTGAACTAGGTCCACTGTATTTCCTTTGATGCGGGTTCGAGATCAGAATACAGAACGTTTTTCAGGTTACGTGATTAATTTCTCCACCCATTACTTTCATCGGTCTTGACCTCGTCACTCACCGAGTTCTGGTAATGTTGGTTGAGGCAGCTTCTATCCTACACCCAACACTCCGCCTTAGCGCTATAGTGCCTTGGATCCCCAACTTCCAGACTTCTCCTACCGGTCCTGAGTTCCTCCATCACAATCACACATATTACTTACCCAATGTGGAGAGCATAATTACGTAACAAGGTAGCATTTTCTGCTCGCCGAAATGGGAAAATGGTCGGCACTTAATTACGGCCTCTCACCGAGTAAGAGTATTGTTGGTATTTATATAATAACCATATGTAAAGGGTCCCACCTCTTTTCTCATTTCTTCCCTGCCACGGGCCCCCTTTACCAGCCATATAATTCTCTTTATCACATCCCTTTCATCTTTCTCATCTCTTTCATATTCATCTCAATCGCTTGATTTGAATTTTGAGAAACAATTTTTGATACAATACATATAATACAACAATATATGATTTACATTTAATATAACTATATTTATGTTCAAGAGGATAGCTTGCCTTCGTACTTGTAGAAAAGGTCGGCGTCGACGAATTCTCGATCACTACTCCGGTCACGTGGGTTCGCTCTTCTCAGAGTAATGCGCAAAGACAAATAATATATAAATAAATACTTGGTTGATTTTGAGTGATATTATGCATATAAGTTAGTAGATTCTATTTTGTTAGCATGTTTTAATTTAATAATATTTTTCAGATTCCTTGCTAAGTTAGCACTCCCCATGTGTAGTCGTTCTACAGTCTACTTGCTCTAGGGTCGAAAATGCCGAACCGGTGTTTCAATCGTGTGAAAAGAACTATTACACGCCTTTGTACGGAATTACACTTATTTGGTTTTCTCCGGGTATGTATACCTATTATTTCTTCTCAAGTTAAACTCAGGGCAGCTTTAATTTAATTAATTTAGCATGATTAACAAATTCTAACTTGCCAGATTATTTGCTCAATATATACAGGTTTGTTACGCACACGTACTCACTCTTTATTAACAAATTTTACGACATTTTATCTTAATTCTATTTTATTATGCACCTGACTAATCTATTACGGCTTATCTCTACGCGATCTAGTTACACCCGTTTGGTCGGATATATATACAGTGCTAACACTTATTAATTTTATTGTTAATCTCTCTTGCTACACACATATAACACTTATTAAAATTCTCTAGAAATGTTACATTTTCCTAATTGTTCCTATACTTAAATTACTAACCCTAATTTCCTAATCTTAATCCTCTAATCATCCTTGTGGTGCCTCCATTGTACTTGGCTGGGTTGGGTTTGAATATGCACGATTCGAGACTGATGGTAGGTTATATTCAAGACTAGAAGGATCATCGAGTACTTCTTGTCTCAGGATATCAGGATGAGAAATAGGAGGTATAGCAATACTCTCCACGTTAGTTCCCATAATGGTCTCAGAGTTCTCATTTGCTGACGAATTCACCGCACTACTGTCATGGGAATCTTAACCCCACGTAGTTATTTGATCGAAAGGTACAGGTTCCTCAACAACAGATAACTCCACACTATTATCGGTGCTCTTTAGTTGGAGACGCCCAGAAAATGCACCGGATTTAAAACCGCCAAAGCTCGATTTGGTATACTGGGTGTTGGTAACTTGCAATTGATCAAGAATCATAACTGCAGGATTATCATAGGCTAACTTGGTGGCAACTAACTCGTCGTTATGTATGCTTAGTGATGAACCACGGAGGTCCTGATTTGGCCTGATCTTTCGATGAGACAATAAGTTCGGTGAAGTCGCTTAACTCTCACGATCCTAGCTACAAACTCGCAAGGACCGAAACCACGCAATGGCTGAACTGCTCGACAAGTCGTTATCAACCGTGCACGAATACCCAGATGACCTTATCATGAAGATTAATTCCTGCATACACTGAAGAATCACGCAAGAACGAGATAAATAGCAATATTAAATTGCGAATAGGAAATAAGATTGTATTTATAAGTGGGGTTCCGAAGAACAATGTCGCTATTGATCTTGCCAAACAAGAGGACAAAGTATAAAGTAGCAAAGCTAAACATCAATCAACAAAATCCGAGAAAACTAGAGGGCGGCAGCCACTATGTATAGGAACAAGAGGGAGAGGTCGTGGTACTGTTCACGCATGAACAATACCATGTGAATAGTAAACCCTAGCTCTATCTCTTGATCTGTCGTCTTGTTTTGACGATTTTGATGCACTCGGAATGAATTTCAAGGTGAGACCAGATCCATTGGAAAGGTCACAGAATAAGATTTTCAACAAGCCCAAGAACACCCAAATCGGACTCCGTTTGCGAAAGTTGTGGCCTTTTTACTATGGGCCTATTGGGCTATCCTAGTGCCGGATTGTTTTGGCTATTCTGATGTGCACAGGAGGAATTTGGAGGTAGGGCTAGATCCGTTGGAAAGATGATGAAATAATATTTCTATCAAGTACTCGTGGACCTCTAACGAACTCCGTATGTGAAAGTTATATGCGTTTGAAGTCGATGCTGTCTCTGGAGGCCGAATTAGATTCCAAAATAGGTCCAGCTTGAACTCTTGCAAATCAACCACTCTCTGTCTTTTATTCCTGAAAATAATAACACATTTATTAGGAAATATCATATAGTTCATGTAATATAAAGACACTCCTAAAAATGATCTCACCTGATAATATAAGTGAAGTGTACGAGCTCTTATAATTGGAATAGTAAGCATAACAAATATGGTTATATTCACAGGGGTCATGTCCTCATCATTTAGACCTTGGAAGTTTGCTACTGGAGATGATACATCAACATTGTGCGAGAAAGCTTTTGAGGTAGATAGGTACTTGGGTTCTACAATAATCCATCTTTATATTCGGAATTACCTTCATGATGCTCCAGGTGTCTCTCAAGAGCATTTATTGATCTTAATTATAGTTGAGCTGTTTCCATCTGAATGAGAATTTTCATGTGACTTAGCCACATCAGCAACCTGCGTAGATGACTATGGTGGTGCCTTCTATAATGATGGGTCACTAGAAGTCTTAGGGAGGGATGATTGATTTCCTAACGGTGGCTCATCCTGTGGAGACCAATCATTATCATATGTCTGCTTGTTGTCAACAGGGACTGTGGTCCTCAACCATGATAGAATCTTGTGCAGAAGATAACCACTAGTCAAACTTTTTTCACGGGACTGTGCTCGTAGACTGTTTCCAATTGGGGCTTATGGTGCTTAGCAAGGATGGGTACTTTCCAGCATATCTTGTCCACTATAATCATAGGCATGCTAGAAGGCTTTCCCTGAGGTCTGCCCATTTTTATAATATCAGCCATTGACAACTGACCTAGCATCCTATGGGGAAGGTGCTAAGAAATGGTTTGCATTAGCGGTGGTACTTGTAGCCTTTTATTTTGACGAGTCTTTTTGTTGGGCATGAGGATTGGATATATTTTGTAGAGTGGCAGCCTCTCACGCTATTACTCGATGATGAAGCTGCTACCAATGAGCATAATATCTCAGATCCATGGACAAGATGAGAATGATATGGAGGCCGAGAGAAAATACGGGACTTGGGATAAATTGAGTGACTGTTGATGAATTAAGTCACTCCGCACTTGGATTTTATGATGGCCATTCGGAGCCTGATAGTAAATACATTCTTGCACATGGCTATGGTGGATATTTTCATATGTGTAGAGATGTTAGAGTGGATTCCAAAAATTGGCAGCTTTGGATAGCCCCATCTGGTCATTTTGCACCTGTATCTGACTTAACATGGTCAAGATGCGGTGAGTATTTGCTATCAGTTGGCCATGACCAGGAAGGTTCTTGTACTTATAACAGTTTTGATCCAAGTAATAGAACTTACATGCCCGGTTGGTTGTCATTTTCACTTCATCGCTATAATCCTTTTGTGCATCAATGTTAAATATGCATGTGCTGCGGTATATCCGCTTCTTGGATAAGTCAAGTTAACCTAGGAGATGTGATTCGTTAGCGACATCGCTCGTCCGCAAATTCGTGATATTAACTGAGTGTCATTTCTTTCGGGTATTAGGAATCACCGGTTTGTTAGTGGTGCTGAGGAAAAGGTTTTCAGGGTCTTTGAAGTCTCTTTATCATTCTTGAAGACCTTATAAGAAACAACTTTGTTGAAACTTGACGACTCTAAGTATTTTGACAATGTGCAAGTCCTTGGAGCAAATAGGTCTGTTCTTGGTCTTTCAAAGAAACCTGGACGGGGGTGTTAATAATTTGGTTGCATTAATGGTTGGACTTATAACATTTTAAATTGAGGGGTCTTTCATTAGTTTCACTCATTTCTTATTGCTTCAGCAGTATTTTGTGGTAGGTAAGATAGTATTCATCTGGTAGAGGTGAACCCATGGGTGAGTTGTGTTATGCCATACACAATTATGCAAATAACACTAAGAAACATAGAGAGGCAAAAAGATCCAAATTCTATACTAGCCGAGTCTCTCATGCTCAGTTACGCTTGAGATCCCGTTCTCAAGACCACCCAAACCACGTGTTTGGGATCGCTCAGAGCTTGTCTCTGAGTGCGAACCTACACTACCCTAGATTCACGTGCCCAGGTACGTTCGAGATTCCGTTCTCAAGATCACCCAACTACGTGTTGGGAAACACACTGTAATATCCCGAAACAATTGAGATGGGGTAAAGATATTAGAGAGAGAATTAAAAAAATAATAGGGGGGAATTCGGAAAAAAAACAAACTGTGAAAACTTAAGACATGGGCTTTCGGCCCACGGCTTCTTGGCCTAATGGTGGGCTGGCTTTTAGAGGGCAAGGGGGGAGGGACCGGCTACTCAAAACCCTAGAGCCGCCCCTGCTGAATCCCCTACAACCCTACCTCCATCTGCCCCTATGCAGCCGCCTTGCCTCTGCCACACCTTTGTTTTTCTCTTAGCCGCATACATCTCTAGCGATTCTCTCCCGCATGCATGCCTTGGTTTTTTTTCTTGCTACCGCAGCCCTTGCATGCATTGCCTAGCCTATGCGTAGCTGCTGCTGCCAGTGTTTGCATGTTGTAACCTTCTCCAGCATTTGCAGCTTTTCTACTAGCCTTGCATGTTGCGTTTTGACTGCTACTCTCAATGTGCATTGCTGCATGCATGCTGCACGCATGTGCATCCAAGTGCTACAAGTTGTTGTTTCTGATTGCTTGTGCTGCATGCATGCGTATAGTGCTTGCCTTGGACTAGATAATGCATGCTGTATGATTTGCATGGCTTCATAGAGGTTCAACAGTAGAAGGAAGGAAGAGAAAGAAAGGAGAAGGGAAGAAAAGTGAAGAAATTCCTGGGTAATGATTTGTATATTCTATCTATTTTGTTATTTTAATTAGGGGTTAAATAATCGAGATTAGAGAGGATAGCAGCAATTTCTAGTCAAGGGGATGATTAATAGATTGGTTTAGTCTGCTATTCTATTGTATAATTATTTTGGGTACCGTAGGGGCGTAATTTGAGGATGTCTTCTACTAGTTAATTGTATATAATTTTGATAGTTTTCCTTAGAATATTTAATCATATCGATTCAACGATTAAATTTTGAGTTACTTAATTTTGTAAGATTGTCTAGGGAGTTGTCGTCTTTTGGTATCATCTTAGTAGACTGTAGATTAAAATTAGTAAATGAGCTAATTAGGGCTTTTGATCTACATGAAAGGTATAGATAATTGTCTAAGGATTCTAGATAGTCTAAGAACACGAATTTTGGTTGGGTAAAACAGAAGTTATGAAAATAGTAAACATGTTGTCTAGAAAATGATAGATGTATCTTCGAGTAAAAAACGGAGTAGAAAATGGTAGAATCAGAGTTTCATCATAACTAGAAAAATGTAGGTTGTTTCGTGAGGATTCCAGAAAGTCTTGGTTGGTTGAACTTGGAATTCAGATGAATAAATTATAGACATTTTACTACTGGGATAACGGGTAGTGTGTCCGGTAGATTTGGGTTAATTTGGTCAGTTTGGCATAAACATGCGAGGTCGATTAGTGTGATGGGTTGATGCTGTGACGATGTTTTTGAGTGTGTCTTATTACTTGCTTGTTTAGGGACTGTGGCCTCATGCGTCGTGCCACAATTTTGTCATCCGGCTTCGAAGGGCTAAAAGGCAAGTACATAGTAGAATGGTGAACAACGGGTTGTTCACCACTGTTATTGATATTACTTATCGTGCTATTTGTTATGCTTCCGTTAAGCTTATTATTATGCATGATATATATTGACGACATTGAGTGAATGAGATCACGAAATTGAGTTAATGGGAATGAGATATTAAGTTAATGAGATGAATTATGTTGATGAATAATTAAAGATGTTGCATCATTTACATTCATCATGACAGGAGTTGCACGAGTCAAGTCGGTGAGAAAGTCATGTAACTATTTCGGTGAGGTCGGTGAGAAAGATACATGACTAGTCCAGAGTGATCTAGATAAAATCCTACTTCGGTGGGGACTTCACAGGAGTGAAGGATAGAGTGTGTCATTGACGACTGAACACTCCGCTATACCGGTATCAGCTGATGAGATGCATATGAGCATGAGCATAATGGTGCATTCGCATATATGAGTAAATAGTTAAGATGTGCAACTTTACCTATATGGAATATGGTTTGATTGTTTGAGTATGGGAATGGCATTAAATAGATAGATGATGATGATGATAACCTTGATTATAGTTGATAAACTGTTGTTTACGGCTTTATTATGTATTTACTGAGTCCTGGACTCATTCTTGCTCTATTGTTGTTTTTAGGTGATCGTTGATGATGTTTCACTCAGGAAGGGCTAGCGTATAGGAAACACAACCTACACCCAATTATTTGATTCATTGGACATGAGAAATTTTTATTACAACCTGATGAATTATATTTAGGACATGGCGGTGTTGAATATCCTTACATGATAGGTTGGAGTTGAATATTCATTCAATAGACTTTATTCGATTGGTTTTGTGTTGTTCGTGAATTATTATCTTGATATGCTTTCTAGAGATCAATTATTTATGATTGCAATATCATTATAATTGTTTTCATGTGACTCGTGGATGGGTTTTTATCGATGAGATGTTTGCTATAATTTATTATAAAATGAAGTTAAAATTGATAGTTAGTGTAGTTAGTGGCATTCTAGGCTCTATGTTGGGCCCGGTGTTACGCGCACAGGTTCATTCCTGAGTACACCTGTAACTTCGCTTTTAGGTACGCCAGAGCTACACGCCAGAGTGCCACTGCACCACTCATCCGGAAAACCGATATGCACTGGGATAAGTCACATTCTTTTACGCCACACCTTTCTTTTTGCTTTCTTTAATTCTAATTGCTTTATTTAGGAATGTTGATAGATCAATTTTTTGTACAGATGAAGAGGTAAGGACTCTATGGGATGGTCCATACTTATCCAAAATTGGAAAAGGCTCCATACCGTAGTTCTACTTCATGCCTCTAGTCCGTGCACTACAGCCTAAATCTTATATTGATACACCCATGCTTACACTTTTCAATGACCTATCCTAGGTTGCATTGCTAGCCTGACAGATTATTTAGTAGGAATTAACAACACGAATCCTATGATGAGGCACATGTTCCCTTGTACTCTCTCGCATTTTAAGGTGAACCTAAACCTCCTGTAAAGGAATGGTTCTACGTCAATAGGCTGTCACTTTAAGGAGGATGAGTTTTTTAACATAATACGTTTGAAAGGGGGTTTGGAATAGAAATTGATATGGAGGCAAGAATTATTAATGTACTTAACGCAATTCATCAAGCGAGAAAGTATACTTATGTTCTACAACAGTTTTATTTTATTAGTGTGGCCCTACCCTATTGCACTAATACCACTGTGATGCCCCATGTCATTACCTCTGAGGGTAATCACACTTAAGCAAACGGATTACTATTTGTCCGCCCAAAGAGAACACCGCTCAATGAATAGTAAGCCTTAGCATAGATCAACGCAAAGACAACAATAACATAGAAACCGTTCTTTATTACAACAGATTAGCCACACAAGACTAAGGTCTTACATTACATATAGTAATTTACAATCGCAAAATGGGACGAAGTCCTCTCTTGCCTACCATGCTCACTCGGCCTCCTAGTCATCCCATTTGTTGAATAGGGCATCCACCTCGCCCGCTCCTCGTAGTAAGGGTCCTCGCCTCCTGCGGCCTCATCTCAAGACTAACAAGATCCTCGTCCCACTCTGGATAATTCTCACGGACTAGTATCTAACAAAGGAGAATACTAACAAGGTTGAGTACAAAAGTACTCAAAGAAGCATCAATAGCAAAAGATGCACTATATGACTTATCTTTGTTCGTTATCACATTTTCTAGATCATCTCTTTTCTGAAAATAACAATTGCTCAAACATTAATTGGCATATTTTAATACTGAAAACACTACTTGTCACTCTGAGGGAAGATAGACCCTAGTGGTTCCAAGATACTCCAATCCAGAGACTAGCATGAATTCATGATTTTGCTTAGCACTGCGCAGGCTTTGTACCACTTTACCCATAGCTATTCTGAACTCACTGTGAACTAGGTCCACTGCATTTCCTTTGATGCGGGTTTGAGATCGTAATACATAACGCTTTCTAGGTTACGTGATTAATTTCTCCACCCATTACTTTTCGTCGGTGCTAACCTCGTCACTCACTGAGTTCTATCCTGCACCCAACACTCCACCTTAGCGCTATAGCACCTTGGATCCCCCACTTCCGGACTTCTCCTACCGGTCCGGGTTCCTCCATCACACTCACACATATTACTTACCCAATGTGGAGAGCATAATTACGTAATAAGGTAGCATTTTTCGCCCAATCGAAATGGGAAAATGGTTGGCACTTAATTACGACCTCGATCAAGTAAGAGTATTGTTGGTCCTTATATAATAACCATATGTAAAGGGTCCCACCTCTTGCCTCATTTTTTCCCTACCACGGGCCCCCTTTACCAGCCATATAATTCTCTTTATCACATCCCTTTCATCTTTCTCATCTCTTTCATATTCATCTCAATCATTTGATTTGAAATTTGAGAAACAATTTTGGTGCAATACATATAATACAGAATATACGGTTTACATTTAATATAATTATATTTATGTTCAAGAGGATAGCTTGCCTTCGTAATTGTAGAAAAGGTCGGCGATTTAATCCTGGATCACCATCGCGGTCTCAGGTGGGTTTGTCCTCTATATCATTAAGTGTAGCACAAATAATATATAAATAAATACTTAGTTGATTTTGAGTGATATTACGCATACATAAGTTAGTAGATTCTATTTTGTTAGCATGTTTTAATTTAATAATATTTTTCAAATTCCTTGCTAAGTTAGTAGTCCCCAAGTGTGGTCATTCTACGGCCTACTTGCTCTAGGGTCGAAAATGCCGAATCATGCTTTCAATAGTGTGAAAAGAACTATTACATGCTTTTGTACTGCGGAATTACGCTTATTTGGTTTTCTCCGGTATGTATACCTATCATTTTTTTCAAGTTAAACTCTGGGCGCCTTTTAATTTAATTAACTTAGCATGATTAACAAATTCTAACTCACCAGACTATTTGCTCAATATATATAGGTTTGTTACGCACGCATACTCACTCTTTATTAACAAATTTTAAGACATTTTATCTTAATTCTATTTTATTACACACCTGACTGATCTATTATGGCTTATCTCTACACGACCTAGTTACACCCGTTTGGTCAGATATATATACAATGCTAACACTTATTAATTTTATTGCTAATCTCTGCTGCTACACACATATAACGCTTATTAACGTGAATAAGATCGTGAAAAGTACCGCCTATTTCCATAGATAAGTGCGCTTCCTCCCTATTTAACGAGGTCGCACTCCATTTAGTTTTCCTTGGGTTTTTCTTAAGATATTATTCTGCTTAGTAGTCTCACCACACGTTCAGTTGAGGAACCCCTAACTTGTGAACTTAATCTTTATTCGCAATACAATTTCAGATTGCATCTTCTACTCTCTTGCTTGTGTTCTCGATTCGCTTGCAGGAGATAGCCTTCTTGGCGAGGTCAATCGCGTTCGGCACGGTTGATAACCATCGGAGCAGTGGTGTAGTGATTGCGAGGAGTTCAATCTATTTTGGTCAGAGCCTTTGGATCATTAACGTCGTGTTCTCCACAATCGACTTATCAGTACCTTTCGAAAGATCGGGCCACCGTCACATCACCTAATGTCCAAAAGGACTTTGAGGTCTACTGTGATGCCTCACGACAAGGCCTCAGATGTGTCCTAATGCAAGAGAGAAAGGTGGTAGCCTACGCATGACGACAATTAAAGCCTCATAAGGTCAATTACCCCACTTATGACCTAGAATTGGCTGCCGTAGTGCATGCTTTGAAGATTTGGCGCCATTACCTCATTGGGAATCGCTGTGAGGTCTACACTAACCATAAGAGTTTGAAGTACATCTTTACTGAGGTTGATCTTAATATGAGGCAAAGGAGATGGTTGGAGTTGATCAAAGACTACAACTTGAGAATCCATTACCATCCAGGAAAGACTAATGTGGTAGCCGATGATCTAAGAAGGAAGGTCTCTGCAAGATTTTAATGATCAAGGAAAGTCACCAAAGATTGCATGAGGAATTTCGTAAGCTCAAATTGAATTAGTTGAAGAAGGTCACCTAGCGCCTTTGCAATTGCAACCAACCCTCCAAGACCAGATCCAAAGGGCTCAAAGAGAAGATGCAGAGATCCTGGAGATCAAAAGAAACATGAAGATGGGTGCATTCTCAAGGTTTTTCGAAGATGACCAAGGGACCATTTGGTTCAATAAGCGCATTTGTGTGCCGGACCAGAGGGAGCTCAAGCAATTGATACTCAAAGAAGCTCGTGAGACCTTGTACTCCATCCACCCTAGGAGCACTAAGATGTATCAAGAACTTAAGGAAATGTATTGGTGGCCTAGGATGAAGCGCGAGATCGCCGAGTACGTAGCCCAAAGGTGATGTTTGTCAACGAGTTAAAACCGATTATCAAAGGCCTCTGGACTCCTTCAACCCTTGAACATACCCGAGTGGAAATGGGAAGAGATTGGCATGGATTTTATCACTGGTCTACCAAGAACCCAAGTCTGGTTATGACTCTATCTGGGTAATTATAGATCATTTGACAAAGGTTGCACACTTCGTCCAAGTTAACACCACCTACTCGTGAGATCGACTTGTAGAGCAGTACATGACCAAGATAGTGTGTCAACATGGAGTACCCAAGAAGATTGTGTTGATAGAGGATCTCAATTCACATCCGTGTTTTGGCAAAAGTGCACACGGTGCTTTAGGTACAAATTTGAATTTCAAGATGCCTTACCATCCTCAAACAGATGGGAAACAAAAAGAGTAAACCAAATCCTTGAGGACATGTTGAGAGCCCGTGCTCTAGAGAACTGTGCCGCTTGGGATAGAATGTTGCCCTATGCGTAGCTTTCTTACAACAATAGCTTTCTGCCAAGTTTGCGATGTCCCTTTGAAGCTCTTTATGGAAGAAAGTGTAGAACACCCTTGTACTAGACTAAAACCAGAGAAAGACAAGTGCTTGGACCTAATATCTTGAAAGAAGCTAAAGATCAAGTTAGGTCCATCCGAGAGAAGTTGAAAACGGCTCATCCAGTGCAGTAAAAGCTATGCGGACAATCGTCGACGAGACCTAGCTTTTGCTCCAGGAGATCATGTATATATTAAGGTCTCACCTCTTAAAGGAATGCGCCACTTCAGGGTTAGTGGGAAGCTTGCACCTCGGTATATCAGACCTTAGTGTCGTAGTTGAGGAAGTGCCTGCGTGTGCCAGAGGAACAGATGCTCATCAAAGCCGTGGACCTCTTGCAAGACCTCACCTACAAGGAGCAACCCATCAAGATCTTGGAAGTGTCCGAGCGTGTGACAAGAAGCAAGGTCCTCTGTTTCTGCAAGGTCCAGTGGAGCAATTACACTGAAGAGGAAGCTACTTGGGAGCGTGAAGAGGACTTGAAGGCAGAGTTTCTGTGCCTATTCTCTAGCTAGCCCGAATCTCGGGGTCGAGATTCCCTTTAAGGAGGGTAGGTTTGTAACGTCCCAAGTTTTATGAGTTTTCGAGTCTTGTGTTTCCGAATTTTCAAAAGCAAAAATAACCATTTGGTTTTGTTGAATTGCTCAAGCTTAACCTGAGATTTTGGAATTTAAAGTGTTTAAAATGACTAAATCAAACTTCAATTAATTCGAGTTTGATCGCTTTGAGTTTGTTGGAGTTCTTTGGTGTTGAATTCCTTTTTCTCTGCTCGCTCCATTCTCCCTGCACGGCCTTGCTCCACGCCTCGTCATAGACAATTCGATCCGTGTTGGATGCTCGATCCTCATTGGCACATTCGCTAGTCCGAACATCCACTTCGCTTTGAACCATCCGATCGTGTTAGACACTCGACGGTTGGCGCTGCTCAACCGGTCCTCAACGCTCACCTCTTTGAACCGCCTGACAAATCGGACATTTCGCTTCGCGCCTTTGTTTGACCTTCATCTCGCTCAACCTCCTTTGGGTCTAGACCACCTTTGTGGTTTGAACCTCCTCTCATTTTAGACCTCCCCGTGGCCTTGGAGCTAGTCTTTTACGAAGACCACCTCTTGGTCTTTTGCAAAGACCTCTCCTTTGTGCCGCGACATCCCCTTTGTGCCGCGACCTCCCTTGTGCCACGACCTCCCTTGTGCCGCGACCTCCTTATGTCAAGACCACCATCTTGGTCTTTTGCAAAGACCACCTCTTAGTCTTTTCACAAAGACCACCCCTTGGCTCACGACCTCCTCGGGTCATGACCTCCTCTTGGTCTTGACCTCCCTTTGTTGGACCACCTCTTCGAGTTGATCGCCCCACCTGCTAACTCACTTACCTTTTTTCCTTCCTCCTGCTAAGGCCGCCTGATGCAAAGGTCTTAGTGCATTAAATGATGTTGTGTTGCATTAAATGCTACTGCTTTTTGCATGCCTGCCCGTTTACCCTCTTGTCTCCTCCCCGACCTGCTCCCACCTTCTCCTTCACCTACCCTTGAACACGTGTGTCTTTGAGTCTCTCACCGCCTCTTCGCTTCCCACTAGCTATAAAAGCCTAAGCAGCCTCCATCATCACCTTTCTTCACCCACCTCTCCGCCTCACCCCGCCAGGCTTGAGTTTTCGCCAAGGAGTCCGCTGAGCCCCTCGCTGCCAAGGAGCTCACTGAGCTTATACCGACTTTGACCTCCTCAGCCAGCAGAGTTCACGAGCACTGCACCTGCTCACCATTCTCTCTCTCTCTCTCTCGTGTGTGTGTGTGTGTGTGTGTGTGTGTGTGTGTGTGTGTGTGTGTGTGTGTGTCCGTGAGTGTAACAGCCCAAAATTCATAAAGGCAAAATATGAGATTTTAAAACTTTTGTATAATGTATGTTGTTGTTCCGCTCGCCTACATTTTTGAGAGTTGCTTGAGTGCCTTTCTTTCTCGCTATCCCGATTTTGTCTATTTTCACGTAAGAGTTCCTTAGTTAAAATCGAATTTTAGCAAGTCTAAAATTCGTTGTTCTATCTCTTCCCAATTCTTTCTAGCCCTCCTTCCTTCCCCCCACTTCTTCTTTAGCTAACATCGATCACCTAGTGCAGCCTCAACCAAGACCCGTGATTTTCCTCTCCTGCTCCTTCGACCAAATACCGTCCGAACCCTCTGTACCAGCCTCCCTAACGGGCGACCTAGGCAGACGTGCCCCTCACCCGTGCGCTGCATGCACCAAGAGGGAGCTCCAGCATGGTGTGGCCCAACAAGCCAGTAATGGTAGTCATCCAGGATGTCATTCCACTACCCTATGCTGCCCATACCGTCAACTACACCAACCACTCCTCGTCGAATGTGCCGAGGTGCATGCACCTATTTTGCTCCAAGCCCCATAGTGCTTTCCTTTGCCATTTCAGTGTTAGACTCACTACCTTCCTCTCCCAAGAGAGCTTGAGCTCTAGCCTATCTCCAGCACTCACCTCTGTCAAGCGCCACCACACCGCCGCCTTCTCCATTGACAACCATCGGTAAGGCCACTCCCACATAGTGTGCATACACCCACACCCATGCCCTCAAAGTGGTGTTTCTTCCTCAATTAACTCTTCTCCTTAATCCACAAGAACAGCCTTGGATACTATTTCTCTTCCTCCCGACCAGACACTCTAAGACCTCCTGTATGACCGCCTACTTGCTTCCAGAGAGCAACCTTGAAGATCGAAGACCACCCTTCTACTTCAAGCTATTACAGCAGCACATAGCTTCTCTCGTAGTCGTGACCCATGTCGCCAGCCGACTCCGACAAGCCCATTTCCCAAATTGCACTGTAAGTTCCTAGTGGCCGGATGCTCTTCCTAGTTCGAGCCACTTTGTTCTCTCTTGAATTTTCCTTTGGCTCTTCCTTTGGCTTTTCCATCGGTTCATTCGATTGCATCAATACAAATAACTTTTGCTTCTTTTGACCTCTGCGGTGTAGCCGAATATGCTCCCATTCGATTATGCACGGTTAACACTTCCACGACCTCCCTCCTTGCACGGACCCCCATGCCCCTCATTTTACAAAGACCACCCTCTTGTCTTTTCTCAGAAGATCTACCTAGGTCATGGCGCCCACGACCTCCCCCGGTCACAACACTCTCATGACCTTCCCTAGCCCTAGTATCTCCAGACCTCCATTATGCTCATCTTGACCGTCGGGACCTCCTTTGTATTTATCTTGACCGTCGGGACCTCCTTTGTGTTCGTCTTGACCATCGGGACCTCCTTTGGTTCCATCTTGACCGTCGGGGCCTCCTTTGCATCCATCTTGACCGTTAGGACGTCCTTTGCATTCATCTCGACCGTCAGACCTCCTTTGGTTCCATCTTGACCGTCAGACCTCCTTTATGCTTCATCTTGACCGTCGAGACCTCTCTTTGTTTAGATCCGAGGGTCCAAACCTCTCTTCGCTTAGATCTAACAAATTCGCTCTCTTCGTTTACATCTAAGGGACCAGACCACCTTTCATTTGGATCTAAGGATCCAAACCTTTTTCGTTAGGATCCAAGGGTCCCGACCTCTCTTTGTTTAGATCTAACGTACAAACCTCTTGTCGCTTCAATCTAAGGTTCCGCACTCCTTTCAATTGGATCTCGAGAGTCTAGACCACCTTTCGCTGGATCCGAGGGTTCGCACTCTCTTCATTTAGATCTATCTGCTGCACTCTCTTCGCTTAGATCTAAGGGTCCGTAACTCCTTCGCTTGATCCGAGGGTTCAGACCTCTTCGACAGATCTAACGGTTCAGACCTCTCTTCGCTTAGATCTAACATTCCGCACCTCCTTCATTTGGATCTCAAGGTCCGCACTCTCCTTCATTTGGATCCGAGGGTCTAGACCTCTTTTCGCTTAGATCTAACGGTCCGCATCTCTTCGCTTAGACCTAAGGTTCCAGATCTCCCTCGCTGGATCTAAGGGTCCGTAACCCCTTCATTTGAATCGAGGGTCCGCATCCCCTCGCTAGACCACCTCATGAACAAGACCATCCATCTAGCCACGCCTCACCTCTTGTGGACCATCCGATCGATTGACGGCCCCACTTCTGCAAGGCCTTACCTCCTTGACCTCAAGACCTCTTTTTCAAGATCGCTCTCGTGGTCTTTTGTAAAGACCACCTCTTGGTTTTTCCAAAGACCACCTTCGTGGTCACGGCCTCCCTTTTTACAAAGACGACCCTCTATCGCACGACCTCCCATTTTGCGAAGACCATCTTCTTGGTCTTTTGCAAAGACCACCGTCTTGACTTTTTTTTGCAAACACCACACTCTAGGTCATGATCTCTCGTTTCGCCAAGACTACCCTCTTGGTCATAACACTTCTACAACCTCCCCAGGTCATAGCGTTTCCCACGACACTCCAACTCTTAGCATCTCCATGACCTCCTCGGGTTGTAACGCAGTCACGACACCCTTTGGTCATGGCACTCTCAGGATCTCCCCGATAGAGTACATTCAGGACCTCCCTTGGATATAGTACTCCCGCGACATCCTCAGGTCGTAGCGTTCCCACAACCTCCCAGTTTTATCCTTTTGCGACCCCTATAGCCTATACGACTTCCATAGTTTCGACCACCGTAGCTACTACGACCCGTCCCTAGATGTAAGCTTTTCCACGGCTATCTTCTAAATCGTAAGACCTCTCACAATCCATTTGTGGCCGTAAGCTCTGCTACCACCACCACCTGGCCGTAAGATTCCTCAGGACCAGTACGCAGTCTTAAACCTTTCTACTGACCTCTTCTGGTCATAAGCTCTTCTACGACTAGTCTCTAGTCGATGGGGCTTACAGACGTATAGGCCTAGACGATCAGAGAGTCTCCCACGCCATATTTAAAGATATGGTCTGGTCATCCCGTTGAGCTATTGTTAAATATGTTTGCTCTCATTCAAAGTGTTTTTGTTCATTTGAATGCATTCGAATTTATTGGAGTTCCTTTGGTTATTTTCAATCGCCGAGTTCAATCAGATATGCATAATTAGCATCTAGAGATATCATGGAACTACAACCCCAACAAGGACAAGATTGCCATAGCATTGTACATGTGATGATTATCAACATATTGAGCTAAATTATTTCCGTGATATTGAGAAGTTCAATATTAGGATATAGAGTCAGACGTAACATTGGCCAAGGCGAGTCAACACTTTGATCATATTGCACCTACATTTTGCAAATTATGTTGTTTCAAATTAAGAAATTGCATTGCTATGTTCTATCAAACTAAATTGGTCTAGATCATAGTTAATGCCTTGACAAGTAATTATGTATAAACTTCCAACCGCTGAACTTGGGCACTATCCTTTGTCACCCTAGACTTAATGGATTACCCGCTAGTTAATAAGTCCAGATTTAAGTGTCATGCTTAGCCTAGCTTAGATACGAGGTCATGCGGTATTAATTTGTCTTGACCACAATCACTAAAAACTTTGAAAAATGATTTTGGGCAGCTTGAGGTTGGGCGCTACCGTGTTATGTTGAGCAAATGATATTTTCAAAACAAAAACCCAAAAACTGCTGATCGCGGCTGAAAGAGGGATGGTGCCGGGGCACGAGAGGATGTTGGTATGTGGATGCCCCGCCCTGGTCAATTAAGGACACAATCTTGGAATGACATCTCATGCAAAAACAGTGCAACCACAAGTCTATAATGGGTACGACTGCCGACTAATTTGTTTCGCCTCGTGGTCTCACCATCGAGGAATGTGGCGTGGGTAAAGGGGAAAGAAGCCACAATGAAACCACGTGGCGCAAGAGGGGGCCTCCTGGAAGTGCTTGGCACCAGGCGGTGGAAACCTTAGCGGGTGGGGCTGCGCAAGGAACGAGCATTGTAAAGGCCTTGTGGTAATCTCCCTTGATTCGCATGTCTAGGGAAACATGTGTATATATCAAGGTGATTACCGTGGGTAAAGTGTGTGAACTCAGAGAGTAAGGAAATTGTCATGATAGTCGTGTTCACTGGCCAAGAGCGGGCCGAGAACTTGCTTGATATAGTTTTCACTTTTACAAAAACCATTTGTGTTGAAAAGGGAAGGCTAGGGTTTGACCCCAGGGATTTGAGAAAGGCCTGGTTGGGGACCAGTGGTAATTACGGGAATACCCGAGCATTGAGTGGATGGAGTCACTCAATGGTATAGGAGGTGGGACCTCCACTAATACTTTACAAATGAAAACTCATTTATGCAAACAGATTTGTTAAAAATGCTAAGTCTCATGATTTTCTTCTACTCCTCTATTTCAAATTTGGCTTTGTGCAAATAAAACAAACCTAAAGCTTCCCTTGACTAGCCCTATATCTCAGACAAACAGATTGTGTCTTGGCTCACGAGCATCTTGTTAGTACTCAGCTCGCCATTATAATTTTTTAGACCCATATGACCAAGACCTCATGACCACTACTACCCAGAGGCTGAATTGAATGGCGGAAGAAGATGAAGCTTAGGTCGGGACCTCCAAATACTTGTTCGTGTGCAAGAGTGAATGGATCCACTATGACTTGTTCTCGCCTCGCCTCGTTCTTTGTTTTCGCTTTCATGGCTTTTGTAAGATTTATGCCGATGGCACTTTTGTAAAACAATTGGCCATATGGATGTTTATATTTTGTTGTGGGCTTGCACTATTCTTACGAAAGCACCGCCCCTACGAGCACTACTCGCACCAAACATGGTCTACACTATCGTGGTCATATCTCCCACGACCCGGTGCGGCCTCTAGGACCTTCCTTGACCTCCTTGGAGACATCTCAAGTCCTCCTCTTGACCTCCTCCGAGATATCTCTAGGACCTCCCTTGGACTTCCTGAGACATCCCAAGACTTCTCTTGGACCCCTCTAAGACATCTCGAGACCTCCTCTTGGACCTTCTCTCAGAGCTCTCTAGGGCTTCCCATTGACCTTCTAAAATTACCCACCTCCTCATGAACTACAAGACCTATTAGGATCTCCCAGACCTCTTCATAAACTCTAGGACCTCCGTAGGATCTCCAAGACCTCCTAAGACCTCCCCGAACCTCCTCATGCACCGCAGAACCTCATCAGGAACTTCTAGGATCTCCTCAGGACCTTCACAAGACTTCCTAAACCCTTTTGTCATATCCTCAGGACCTCCTCAACCCCTTTTGTCGTATCCTCACTACCTCCTCAGGACCTCCCCAACCTGTCTCTACAGTGTTCCTCAGGACCTCCCCAAAGATGTCTCTACAAAGGTTCCTTAGATCTCCCCAAAGACGCTCTCAAGTTGTTCCTCAAGACTCCTCAAAGACGCCTCTACAAAGTTGTTCCTCAAGACTCCCAAAGACGCTCTCAAGTTGTTCCTCAGACCCCCCAAAACGTCTCTACAAAGATCTCTTAAGACCTCTCCAAGACCACTACAGACTCCTTTAGACCTCTTCCGGACCTCCCTAAGATCTCCTCGACAACCCTAGGTTTGCCTCAGACTTCTTCGTAATCTCTCCAGATCTTCTGACCACCCCGAGACCTCCCTAGAACCTCTCTAGGACCACCCTAGGACCTTCTCTACAACCGCCAGGTCGCACCACATCCATCGCCCATGACCGGTCAGAGGCCTACCTAATGGTTTCTAGGACCGATCAAAACTCAAGAACTAGATACTACATGGTCATTATGGGTGTTGTGCGCATCAAGATCGAGAAGGCCAATAACTAGGTCGAGGCCCACAAATGATTGGTTTGCGGGCACATCGTGAGGGATTCCATACGCTGTGCTTTGGCACTTCTTCCGCTGTTGGCTCCCTGAGTGTATTTGGCCTATTCAGCCATTCCGCAAGGCAAAAGTTGTAAGGTATGTTTCTACTTTGTCTAGTGTTATGTATTAATTGAACAATTTCGAGATATGCATTTTGAGACAACAATGTAACTGTGTGTGTCAGCTACTAATCCAGGGAATGACACAACTATGCAAAGTGGATCCCAAGCTCCAAATTTGGGATCTGATAGTGAGTTCCTCCATGCCTTGTTCTCTTTTGCTCTCACGACCACATTGTGTGATTGTATCTCTTTACAACCACGTGGGTAGTCGTATCCTCCTCAGAACCTCCTCCTGTGGACCTCTTCCTGTGGACCTCCTCCTCAGGACCTCCTCCTTTGGACCCCCTGTGGACCTCTTCCTCAGGACCTCCTCCTTAGGACCTCCTCCCGAGAGTCTGCTTTTGTTTCTGTTTTCTTTTGGCTGTTATTTGGTAGTTTTGGTTTTTATTTGAATTCGTGGTATTTATTTGGCTCTTTTTCGCCTGTAGATTTCTTGGCTTCACGTAAGAGTTCGTGGACCCATGACTTCTCATCAAGAACCTCACTTACATCAAAGGCAAGTCGAGACCTTCGATCATGTCGAACCAAGTTTTGCTAAATTACTTTGTTTTATATCAACATGCATGGCTATTTGTATAAAACTCGGTTTTGGGAATTAGCTAAATGCCTTTCTTGACAATATGACTCCTTGAATACTTGAGATTGGCATGTTGACATGTACCTTTGGACCACCATAGGTTGGGTATTCTTAGTTGGACCTCTTTGTGATAACCAACATGGGTGCAAGATATTGCTTAGACCTACTTAGTTATGCGTTGTCTCGGTCAATTGCCTCATTAATGTCTAACTTGACTAAGTGAATATGGAATTGGGGCATATTTTGTCTTGGCATGTGTTGTCTTGGCAAGTTGTTATCTCACTCACCATGGGTCGCTAATAAAATTTGTGGTGCCATTACTAGTGTGGTCATTGGTCGGTTGAACCCAAAATGTTTTGCTCTCAAGCAGTGATCGCAGCAAGAAAGGGGGTAAGAAGCACAATGGGATGAGGAGGTCTTGCCTCGAGCACCCACTAAGGACTTAACCTTGTAAGAGTTCGATCCAGCCACACCATGCAACCACATGTCCGAATGGGGTGGACCTAGACAACTAATTGGCAATGCTTTGATTCGGTTCTGCTTTTGGTGGAAGTGTGGAAGGACTCTAGGTATACGCCCACACTTGGCGCAAGAGGGGGCCGAAGGCTAAACCTTAGCGAGAGGAATCGAGTCAAAGCAGTAACCTTGTAAAGGTTTTGTCACGCGTTTCTAGCTCGCTACCTAAGGTCGTGAGCAAGGGCATCGACAGCTTGTTGAACAAACTAGAGAATTCAGTCTTGTGGGTAAAGCCGCATAACCTTTGTAGAGAAAAGAATCTATTCAATAGCCGTGTCCCCCGTTATAGACATGCCCGGTGATTTCACATAAGGGTGGATCTTTCTCAAAGCTTGTTGGAGTGGTCCATTTCACAACTAGGGTGGTCGTGACTAATCTAGCTTACGCACTGTGGTGGTCGGAGTGGTCCGGCAAGGACTGTGGTGGTCACGAGTCGTTTTCAAAGAAACTCATCTACTTATGTGCTAATCTGTCAACTTGTGCCTTGCAATTTACTTATTGTATTTCAATTCAATATTGCTTTCTTCAATATAACCATAAAGCTGTCCTTGTTGAGCTTGCATGAATATTATTTGCATATAATTCCCTATGGCTTGCTGAGAACATTAAAAGTGCTCAAGGCTTGTGCCCTCTGGTTGATCAGCAGCTCAAGAAGACCTCCCGGGGTGCTCCGACCTCTTTGAAGAGGAGGTCTTGAAGATCTCAAGTGCTAGGACGCCCTCTACTCGATTGTTCGTGGGCATGTCGAGTGGCCTCCACGTGTTTTGTTTTCCACTATGACCTCTCTCTTGTCAGTTTGTTCTCATGTGGCAAGATCTCTGTAAAAAAACTTGACCATAAGGTATTTTGTTGTTGTTATTGTTAATTTGTCCGCTTGGCCTTTTAGTTTGTTGTATGGTTGTGATGACATCGTTATTGATCATCGGCGGACCAACCAACGATCATGGATCGGTCCAGTGAGCACAGGGGTCCTGGGGTTTCTTACCCGGCACGCACAACTACTAAGGTAAATTCTTGCTACCCTCTATCCCTTTCTACTCCCTTGCCATCGCTTCTATGATGAAAACTTGCTTCGAGAGCTATTGTTGTGCATGCGGGTCACAGTATTCAAACTTTGGCAACCAAAAATAGGAAGGGCAATGAAGAAATGGTGATTTACCAGATAGGTTGGGTTTGGATGGTGGCAACGGTGGGTCGGTGATGATGGCTAGTGGTAGTGTTACTCCCTCGGCACTTTTGGTCCTCCCGGCTCTTTGTCTCAGGTTTGGCTCGGGCGTGGTCCTAGTGGCAACGATGGTTCAAAGCCATTGCCGCTGCTCGTGTCTCCCTTCTCCCTAGCTCCCTTCCTCTTCTCAGGCTCCTCGTGGATGTGAACTGGTAGAGCTTTGCTTGGCCTTGGTTTTGAGAGCTGGAAGGCTTTGTGTAAGCGATGGAATGGAGTCCTGTGTAGGGGGGATGGTTTTGGGCTATGGGGTGCTAGTTGGGGGGATGAGCTTGGGAGGTCTGGCCTGTCGGTCCCCCCTGCGGCCGGATATTTCTACCGCTTGGTGAAGGCAAGAAGGAAGTGAAGCTTTTAGCAGGAGGGATAGCTTTGGGTCAAGCTACTTGTGAGGTGGTAGTGAGGAATAGAGGAGGGGGAAATGAAGAATGGTTCAAGGGTGATGGTTCGCTTCTTCTTTCTTGCCTCTCGCAGTGTTTCTATCTACTCCTCCCTCATCAAGCATTGTGGGCTTCAAAAGTTTAAGTTCTAGAACGTGATAACTTATTAAGGATAGGCAATCTCATTTTGAGTAACCCTTGTGCGTGAGAATTGTGCACCCCTATGTGTGACACCGTGAGTAGATGATGTATCGTCAGAAGATTTCATTTGGAACCCTGTGTCAGCCTGATTTTGCCCCTTTAGCATCGTATTTTGCAGTCACAAGAAAAGCTTGTTTTAAAAAAAAATTGTGTGATTTGGTTGAGCCTCCCCAGCTTTCCGTATATTAAAATCCTAAGTGTTAAAAGGGAAATGGGTCTAGTTACCTTATCTCCGCGATCTTTTTCCTTATCTCATGCTTTTCCCTCTCTTCTTGCTCGAAGCAACCACAGATGGCAAGACCAACCTAACAAGCATACAAGATCAAGACAAAGCCCTATCGAATGTTGCCAACCCTGGCCTCAATAATCCAGACAAGACCCTTAAGCATCACTATCGATAGATGGGATTCAACACGCTGCCACGTGTTCCGGATGCTGCAAGGTGAGCCACTTGGTGTCCCATTGCCCTAACAAGCGAAAGAGGCAAAAGCCATTTGTTTGCTTCAGATGTGGTGGAGGGGCACTTCACCGGATTGTCATCTCAAGAAGTTTAACAAGGCGATCATGAAGATCAATGTTGACACGGTGGTGAGGAGGATGCTACCTCAAATAGAGCACAACAAATTGTCCAACTATCAAGTCGCCATGGAGACAGTTCTTGACCAAAGAGGCACATGAGGTAGCCTAGACGATGGATTGACACCTGATGTATCCTTAGGCCTAGTCAAAGTCATAGAAGATGTGTACGATAAGTAGTTACTGCCAATGTAGTAGAGGCATCTTGAGGTTTGAGAATGAGTGACATATTATTGAAGTAATCAGTAATGATAAGAACTCGCAAGACATCCCCGCATAATCACTCTTGGATTGAATTAACCAAGGTAATTGAATCTATAAACCAGATATGATTGATAAATGGATGGTTAGTTAATTTAGGATTGGATGTCAAGGAATTGACAAAATAAAAAATGGTATCGAAAAATTTTTGATTTGCACTAAAGGCATTAGTTCAAAGATAAGTAAACTAGATAATAACTAATCATATGTTGAATGGTGCAATCAAATACAAACTATGGGCAAATAAGATAAATGGAAAGGTAGTGGATCGTTGGAGTAACCATATCTCATGACAGCTTGGACCAATAGGACTTATACAAAATATAGGTAGGGATTAATCTAGATGTTACAACTCACGGTGGAGGAAAACAGATCATAGTTATACGGTTTATAGATAACTTTGATGGATAAGGACAAAATTAGAAATTATGATCAAAATTAAGGAATGGCGATCATGACTATACGGTTCCTTGCGATCGTGATGGATAATAACCAACTTAAATATTATGATCGGCATTTCAGAATGACGAACCTGGTATTAAGGTAACCCTGTGATCTTGGAGGTTAATAACGATTGAGTTATTGGAGGCTGAAGAAACAGCGTGTATGGGTGAACATTTCTTAAGGGTGGTAGCCAAAGTATAGGGATGATCAGGTCGTTATGAATACATAAAGTTATATATTGATGGTAACATTGATTGTAATATAAGCCTAGATTTTGAACCATGGTAATAAATGGTGATAAAGGAAAGTGATTGGATTCTAGTAGAAACTAGGACAAGAGGATTGGAATTTGTATTTATATCAAGATGTCCAAGGTTAGCTATTTCGGATATGGGCGATTAATATCAATCCAACAATAGGAAAATTTGAGGTTGTCATAGAGGAACGGAGACAATGGCGCCGAGGAGTTACCCCTGTGAGCTAGTGTCGATCTCGATAAATTGATACAGATTGATGAAGTCCGAGCAATTTCAACTAACAGATGGCTATGGTTTCGAGCACCTTTCATTGTACGGTCCACAAGGATGATATAGTTTGACTACTACTAGTTTCAGAATTGTTGCATTATTCACCTTAGATTTATGTTGTCTTCAACGCCCTTACTTGTTGACAGGCCTCGATAATGTAGAAGCGATGGTCTCCTAAGGAACAGGAAACGATCGGAGAAATGAAACCCTAAGTAGCTACTCCACATTCCCTGCCTCTCGGTTCTCCCTTCTCTTCCCTGGAGTTCTCTTATCTCTCCTAAGACTCTCGGTCATTAGTGTGTTGTATATTCCAGCAACCAGGATCAACAGTAATGGAGATGGCAAGAAGTCACACAGGTGCCGGCAAAATAACTAAGAGCACTTTAGCATCCTCTGTTGCATCTTCGTTCTATCTTCGGGTTCCCGATCAACCGAAATCTCGGGGCTGAGATTTTTCTTGAGGAGGATAGGGTTTGTAACAGCCGAAAAATTCATAAAGGCAAAAATATGGGATTTTTTAAACTTTTTGTATAATGTCCGTTGTCGTTCCGTTCGCTTGCATTTTTGAGAGTTGCTTGAGTGCCTTTCCTTTCTACTATCCCCGATTTTGTTTATTTTGGCGAAGAGTTCCTTAAAGCTAAAATTAAAATTTTAGCAAGTCTAAAATTCTATTGTTCTATCTCTTCCCATTTCTTTCTAGCCCTCTTCCTTCCCCCCACTTCTTCTATGGTCAATATCGACGCCCTAGTGTGGCTCAACCGCACCCATGCTTTTCCTCTCCTGTTCCTTCGACCAAATACCGTCCAAATCCCTTGCGCCAGTGCCTCCCTAACAGAGACAAGGCAGATTTGTTCTCCCCCTGCAACAGATGCACCAAGAGGGAGCTCCAAAGATGGTGTGGTCTCGACAAGCCAAGAATGGCACCATCCAAGATGTCATTCCACCGCCCTATGCCGCCCATACCGCCAACTACACCAACCACTCCTCCTCGCCGAATGTGCCAAGGTGCATGCACCTATTTTGCTCCAAGCCCCATAGTGCTTTCCTTTGCCATTCCAAAGGTTAGACTCAATTCCTTCCTCTCCCAGAGAGCTTTAGCTCTAGCCCGCCCCAACACTGCTAAGCGCCACCACGCCGCTTTCTCCATTGACAACCATCGGTAAGGCCACTCCCACATAGTGTGCATACACCCACACCCATGCCCTCAAAGTGGCGCTTCTCGCTCAATTAACTCTTCTCCTTAATCCATAGGAATAGCCTTGGATAATGTTTCTCTTCCCTTCGACCAGACACTCTAAGACCTCCTGTATGATCGCTCTACTTGCTTCTAGGAGCAACCTGAAGATCGAATACCACCCTTCTACTTCAAGCTATTATTGCAGCACAGAGCTTCTCTCGTAGTCGTGACCCACGTCGCCAGCCAGCTCCGACTAGCCCATTTCCCAGCCCATACTGGTAAGTTCCTAGTAGCCGGATGCTCTTCCTAGTTCGAGCCGCCTTGTTCTCTCTTGAATTTTCCTTTGGCTCTTCATTTGGCTTTTCCACGGTTCATTCGATTGCATCAATACAAATTTAACTTTTGCTTTTTTCGACTCTACTTGCAGCCGAATACTCTCCCATTCGACTATGCACGGTTAACACTTCCATGACCTCCCTCCTTGCACGGACCCCTCCCCTCATTTTACAAAGACCACCCTCTTGGGTTTTCTGCAAAGATCACCCCGGGTCATGGCGCCTCCACGACCTCCCCTAGTTGCAACACTCTCATGACCTCCCTGGTCCTGGTATCTCTAGGACCTTCTTTGCGTTCATCTTGACTGCCGGGACCTCCTTTGTGTTCATCTTGACCGTCGGACCTCCTTTGTGTTCATCTTGACCGTCGGCCTCCTTTGGTGCCATCTTGACCGCTAGCCTCCTTGGCATTCATCTTGACCGTTAGGACTTCCTTTATGCATATCCGACCGTCAGACCTCCTTTGGTTCCATCTTGACCGTCCGACCTCCTTTGGTTCCATCTTGACCGTCAAGACCTCCTTTATGCTCATCTTGACCGTCGAGACCTATCTTCATTTAGATCCGAGGGTCCGCACTCTCTTCGCTTAGATCCGAGGGTCCGCACCTATCTTCATTTAGATCTAACAAATTGCATTTCTTTGTTTAGATCTAACGATCCGCACTCTCTTCGCTTAGATCGAGGGACCGACTCTCTTCGCTTAGATCTAATGGACCGCACTTCTTCGCTTAGATTTCGTGGTCCGCACTCTCTTCGCTTAGATCTAACGGTCCAAACCTCTTCATTTAGATCTAACAACCTGCACTTCTTTGTTTAGATCGAGGACCATACCTCTCTTCGCTTAGATCTAATGGTTCGCACTCTCTTCGCTTAGATCTAAGGGTCCGCACTCTCTTCGCTTAGATCTAACGGTCCGTGCCCTCTTCGCTTAGATCTAACGGTCCGTGCCTCTCTTTGTTTAGATCTAATGGTCTAGACTACCTTTCGCTTGGACCTAAGAATCCGACCTTCTTTCGTTAGGATCAAGGGTCCGCACTCTCTTCGTTTAGATCTAACGGTCCGCACCTCTTGTCATTTAAATCTAAGGTTCCGCACTCCTTTCATTTGGATCCGAGGGTCCGCACCACCTTTTGCTTGGATCTTAGGGTTCAGACCTCTCTTCGTTTAGATCTATCGGTTTAGACCTCTCTTCGTTTAGATCTAAGGGTCTAGAACTCCCTTCGCTTGGATCTGAGGGTTCAGACCTCTCTTCAATTAGATCTAACGGTCCAGACCTCTCTTCGTTTAGATCTAAGGTTCCAAACCTCCCTTCATTTGGATCTGAGGGTCCAGACCTCTCCCTTCATTTGGATCTAAGGGTCCAGACCTCTTTTCGTTTAGATCTAATGGTCCAGATCTCTCTTCATTTAGATCTAAGGTTCCAGACCTCCCCTTGCTTGGATCTAGGGGTCCAGACCTCCCTTCATTTGGATCTAAGGATCCAGACCTCCCCCTCGCTAGACCACCCTCATGATCAAGAACATCCATCTAGCCACGCCCTCACCTCTTTTGGACCATCTGTTCAGATTGGACGGCCCCACTTCGCTACGCCTTACCTCCTTGACCTCAAGTCCTCTTTTTCAAGACCGCTCTAGTGGTCTTTTGCAAAGACCACCCTCTTGGCCTATTTCAAAGACCACCTCCGTGGTCACGGCCTCCCTTTTTACAAAGACCACCCTCTATCGCACAACCTCCCATTTTGCAAAGACCAACTTCTTGGTCTTTTACAAAGACCACCCTCTTGGCTTTTTTGCAAAGACCACCCTCTAGGTCATGATCTCCCGTTTCACAAAGACCACCCTCTTGGTCATAATGCTTCAAAGACCTCCCTGTGTCATAGCATTTCCCACAACCTTCCAGGTCTTAGCATCTCCACGACATCCTCGGGTCGTAACGCTGTCACGACACCCTTTGGTCATGGCACTCTCAGATCTCCCGATACAAGATTTCGTGACTTCTCGATATAGTACTCCCACGACATCCTCGTGTCGAAGCTGCTCCCACGACATCCCGCTTTTATCCTTCTCATGACCCCTATAGCCTATACGACTTCCATAGCTTCACCACCGTAGCTACTACGATTCGCCCCTAGATGTAAGCTTTTCCATGGCTATCTTCTAAATCGTGAAGACCTCTTGTAACTGCTTGTGGTCAGAAGCTCGCTACCACCACCACCGGTCAGAAGATTCTCACGAAAGCAAAGACGCAGCCTTAAACCTTTCATCGACCTCTTCCGTCATAAGCTTTTCTACCACTCAGCCTCTAGTCGATGGGGCTTACAAACGTATAGGCCTAGACGATCAGAGAGTCTCCCACGCCATATTTAAAGATATGGCCTGGTCATCCCGTTGAGCTGTCGTTAAATATATTTTCTCTCATTCGAAGTGTTTTCGCTCGCTTGAATGCATTCAATTTATTGGAGTTCCTTTGGTTATTTTCACGCCGAGTTCGATCGTATTATGTGTAATTAGCATCTAGAGATATCATGGAACTGCAACCTCAACAAGGACAAGATTGCCATAGCATTGTACAAGATGATTATCAACATATTGAGCGAAATTATTACCAGGATATTGAGAAGTTCTAATATCAGGATATAGAGCTGTATCAGAACATTGGCCAAGGCGAGTCAACACTTTGATCATATTGCACCTACGTTTTGCAAATTATGTTGTTTCAAATTAAGAAATTGCATTGCTATGTTCTATCAAACTAAATTGGTCTAGATCATAGTTAATGCCTTGACAAGTAATTGTGTATAAACTTCCAACCCTTGAACTTGAACACTACCCTTTGTCACCCTAGACTTAATGGATTACCTGCTAGTTAATAAGTTCATATTTAAGTGTCATGCTTAGCCTGGCTTAGATACGATGTCATGCGGGAATAAATTTGCCCGACCACAATCACTAAAAACTTTGAAAAATGATTTTGGACAGTTGAGGCTGGGAGCCTGGCTGGTATGTTGAGCAAATGATATTTTCAAAACAATAAAACCTGAAAAAATGTTTTCGACTGGGGCGGCTGGAAAGAGTGGCTGGTGCCGGGGGCACGAGAGGATGTTGGTATGTGGATGCCCCGCCCTGGTCAATTAAGGACCAAATCTTGGAATGACCTCTCATGCAAAAACAGTGCAACCACAAGTCTATAATGGGTACGACTTGGCCGACTAATTTGCTCGCCTCGGTGTGGTCTCACCATCGGAGGAATGTGGCGTGGGTAAAGGGGAAAGAAGCCACAGTGAAACCACATGGCGCAAGAGGGGCCTCTGAAGTGCTTGGCACTGTAGTGGAAACCTTAGCTGTGGGGTCATGACGAGGAATGAGCATTGTAAGGCCTTGTGGTAATCTCCCCTTGATTCGCATGTCTAGGGAAACATGTGTATATATCAAGGCGATTACCTCTTGTGGGTAAAGTGTGCGAACTCTGTAGAGTAAGAAAATTATCATGATAGCCGTGTTTCACGGTCAAGAGCGGTGCCGAGAACTTGCTTGATATAGTTTTCATTTTTACAAAAACCATTTGTGTTGAAAAGGGAAGGTCAAAGGTGGGACCTGTGATTTGAGAAAGGCCCGGTCGGGTCCAAGTGGTAATTACGGAATACTTTCGAGCATTGAGTGGATGGAGTCACTAATGGTATAGGAGGTGGGACCTCCACTAATACTTTTACAAATGAAAACTCATTTACTTAAAACAGATTTGTTAAAAATGCTAAGTCTCATGATTTTCTTCTACTCTCTGCTTCAAATTTGGCTTTGTGCAAATAAAACAAACCTAAACCTTCCCTTGACCAAATTTCAGATCTATACAATCAGATTGTGTGTTGGCTCATGAAAGTACTGTTGTGTACTGTGCTCGCCATTATAATCTTTTAGACCCATATGACCAAGACCCTCGACCACTACTACCCAGAGGCTGAATCGAATGGCGTGGAAGAAGATGAAGCTTAGGCCGGGACCTCTAGTCGCTTGCCTGTGTGCAGAGTGAATGGATCCACTATGACTTGTTCTGCTTCTGCCCTGTTCTTTTTTTCGTTTCCTGGCTTTTGTAAGATTTCTGCCTTATGACTCTTTTGTAGAACAATTGGCCGTATGGATGTTTATATTTTGTTGCGGGCTTGCACTATTCTTACGAGCATTGTTCCTACGAGCACTACTCACACCAAACATGGTCTACACTGTGCGTGGTCATATCTCCCACGGCCGGGTGCAGTCTCTAGGACTTCCCTTGACTTCCTTGGAGACATCTCAAGTCCTCCTCTCGGGCCTCCTCCGAGATATCTCCAGGACCTCCCCTTGGACCTCCTCGGAGACATCCCAAGACTTCCTCTTGGACACCCTCTAGGACATCTCGAGACCTCCTCTTGGACCTACTCTGAGAGCTCTCCAGGGCTTCCCATTGGATCTTCTAAAATTACCCAGACCTCCTCATGAACTACAAGACCTATTAGGATCTCCCAAGACCTCCTCATAAACTACAGGACCTCCTCCAGGACCTCCGTAGGATCTCCAAGACCTCCCCGAACCTCCTCATGCACTGCAGGACCTCCTCAGGAACTTCCAAGATCTCCTCAGGACCTTCACAAGGCTTCCTAAACCCTTTTGTCATATCCTTAGGACCTCCTCAACCCTTTTGTCGTATCCTCACTACCTCCTCAGGACCTCCCCAAACTGCCTCTACAGTTGTTCCTCAGACCTCCCCACCATCTCATGTTGTTCCTCAGACCTCCCCAACATGTCTCTACAAGGTTCCTTAGATCTCCCCAAAGACGTCTCTACAAGTGTTCCTCAGACTCCCCAACGCTGCCTCTACAAGGTTCCTCAGACCCCCCCAAAATGTCTCTACAAGACCACTACAGGACACCCTTAGGACCTCTTCCTGCACTCTCCCCAAGATCTCCTGACAACCCTGTGTTTGCCTCGGGACTTCCTCGTAACTTCTCCAGATCTTTGACCACCCCGAGACCTCCCTAGAACCTCTCTCGACCACCCCAGACCTTCTCTATAACCAGCCAGGTCATACCACATCCATCACCATTACTCGTCGTCAGAGGTTCGCCATGGGCGGGCTCTAGGACCGATCAAGACCAAGAACTAGACGACTACATGGTCGGGCTATGGGTGCAGCGCATCAAGATCAAGAAGGCGAATAACTAGGCCAAGGGCCCACAATGATTTGGTGGGCATATCGTGAGGGATTCCACACGTTGTGCTTTGGCACTTCTTCCGCTACTAGCTCCCTGAGTGTATTTGGCCTGTTCGGCCATTCCGCAAGGCAAAAGCTGTAAGGTATGTTTGTACTTTGTCTAGTGTCATGTATTAATTGAACAATTTTGAGATATGCATTTTGAGCCAACAATGTAACTGTGAGTGTCAGCTACTGATCCAGGGAATGACACAACTATGCAAAGTGGATCCCAAGCTCCAAATTTGGGGTGTGATAGTGAGTTCCTCCATGCCTTGTTCTCTTTTGCTCTCACGACCACGTTGTGTGATTGAATCTCTTTACAACCACGTGGGTAGTCGTATCCTCCACAGGACCTCCTCCTTTGGACCTCCTGTGGGCCTCTTCCTGTGGACCTCCTCCTCAGGACCTCCTCCTTTGGACCCCCTGTGGACCTCTTCCTCAGGACATCCTCCTTAGGACCTCCTCCCGAGAGTCTGTTTTTGTTTCAGTGTTTCTCTTTTGGCTCTTATTTGGTAGTTTTAGTTTTTATTTGAATTCGTGGTATTTATTTGGCTCTTTTTCGCCCATGTAGATTCCGGCTTCACTAAAGAGTTCGTGGACCCGGTGACTTCTACCGAAGAACCTCAGCTCTACATCAAAGGCAAGTTGTAGACCTTTGATCATGTCGAACCTAGTTTTGCTAAATTACATTGTTTTATATCAACATGCATGGCTATTTGTATAAAATCGGTTTTGGGAATTAGCTAAATGTACCTTCTTGACAATATGACTCCTTGAATACTTGAGATTGGCATGTTGACATGTACCTTTGGACCACCATAGGTTGGGTATTCTTAGTTGGACCTCTTTGTGATAACCAACGTGGGTGCGTATATTGCTTAGACCTGCTTAGTTATGCGTTGTCTCGGTCACATGTCTCATTAATGTCGAACTTGACTAAGTGAATATGGAATTGGGGCATGTTTTGTCTTGGAATGTGTTGTCTTGGCAAGCGTTACCCTGGCCTGCGTGGCCGCTAATAAAATTTGTGGTGCCATGACTAGTGTGGTCATTGGTCGGGTTGAACCCAAAATGTTTTGCTCGGGCGAGTGATCGTGCAGTAAAGGGGGTGCAAGAAGCACACTGGGATGAGGAGGTCTT
This sequence comes from Phyllostachys edulis, assembly GCA_036346405.1. Classification (NCBI taxonomy): domain Eukaryota; kingdom Viridiplantae; phylum Streptophyta; class Magnoliopsida; order Poales; family Poaceae; genus Phyllostachys; species Phyllostachys edulis. Next base: position 124,209 of record JAYEVD010000905.1, read on the forward strand.
GCCTGAGCACCCACTAAGGACTTAACCTTGTAAGAGTTCGATCCAGGCCACACCGTGCAACCACATGTCCAGGATGGGGTGGACCTGGACAACTAATTGGCAATGCTTTGATTCGGTTCCGTTTTGGTGGAAGTGTGGAAGGACCTGGGTATACGCCCACACTTAGCGCAAGAGGGGGCCAGAAAGGAGAAACCTTAGCGAGCGGAACTTAGTCAAAGCAGAACCTTGTAAAGGCCTTGTCACGTGCTCTAGCCTGCTTACCTAAGGTAGTGAGCAGGGGCATCGACAGTTGCTGAACAAACTAGAGAATTCATGTCTTGTGGGTAAAGTTGTACAACCTCTACAGAGGAAAGAATCTATTCGAATAGTCGTGTCCCCGGTTATGGACATGCCTGGTGATTTCACACAAGGGGTAGATCTTTCTCAAAGCTTGTTGGAGTGGTCTAGCTCACAACTAGGGTGGTCGTGGATCGATCTAGCTTACGCACTGTGGTGGTCGGAGTGGTCCGGCAAGGACTGTGGTGGTCACGAGTCGTTTTCAAAGAAACTCGTCTACTTATGCGCTAATCTGTCAACTTGTGCCTTGCAATCTACTTATTGTATTTCAATTCAATATTGCTTTATGCAAAGTAACCATAAAGTTGTCCTTGTTGAGCTTGCATGAATATTATTTGCATATAATTCCCTATGGCTTGCTAAGTACATTCAAAGTGCTCATGTCTTGTGCCCTCTGGTTGATAAGCAGCTCAAGAAGACCTCCCGGGGTGCTCCGACCTCTTTGAAGAGGAGGTATTTGAAGATCCTCAGATGCTAGGGACGCCCTCCACTGACACTGTGGGCATGTCGAGTGGCCTCCACGTGTTTTGTTTTCCATCGCGACTCTCTATTGTCAAGTAGTTTCATGTGGCAAGATCTCTGTAAAAAAAACTTGACCATAAGGTCTTTTGTTGTTGTTATTGTTAATTTGTCTGCTTCGTCTTTAGTTTGTTGTATGGTTGTGATGACATCGTTATTGATCACTGTGTGGACCAGCCACTAATCATGGGACTGGTCCAATGAGCACATGGGGTCCTGGGGGTTTCTTACCCGGGGCACGACAACTACTAAGGTAAATTCCCTACTACCCCTCTATCCCTTTCTCTACTCCCTTGCCACTGCTCTATGATGAAAACTTGCTTCGAGAGCTAATGTTGTGCATATGGTGCTAGGATTCACTTTGGCAACCAAAAATAGGAAGGGCAGTCGGGAAGAAATGGTGATTTACCAGATAGGTTGGGTTTGGATGGTGGCAACAGTGGGTCGTTGATGATGGCTAGTGGTAGTGTTACTCCCTGGCACTTTTGGTCCTCCTGGCTCTTGTCTGTGTCGGTCGGTGTGGTCCTAGTGGCAGTCGATGGTTCAAAGCCATTGCCGCTGCTCTCACGTCTCCCCTTCTCCCTGGCTCCCTTCCTCTTCCGTGCTCCTGGTGGATGTGAACTGGGTAGAGCTCTACTTGGCCTTGGTTTTGAGAGCTGGAAGGCTTTGTGTAAGCGATGGAATGGAGTCTTGTGTAGGGGGATGGTTTTGGGCTATGGGGTGCTAGTTGGGGGGATGAGCTTGGGAGGCTGGCCTGTGCTGGTCTCCCTATGTTGGATATTTCGTCTGGCTTGGTGAAGGCAGTAAGGAAGTGAAGCTTTAAGCCGGAGGGATGGCTTTGGGTTGTGCTACTTCTGAGGTGGCAATGAGGAATAGAGGAGGGGGGAAATGAAGAATGGTTCAAGGGTGATGGTTCGGCTGCTCTCTTTCTTGCCTCTGTGCAGGTTTCTATCTACTCCTCCCTCATTGCGCATTGTGGGCTTAGTGCCCACTGGTTCATAGGGTGCTTTGGCTATTGCTCTTGGTTTACTAACTGCATTATGAGCTTTTTGGTTGCTTACAGAGATGTCAATTTGGGAGAGGTAAAAGGGGATGGTGACAAATGGGCAAGATGGTCAAAGAGACTCCAGCGACATGAATTCAAGAATTGGATTGTACTATAATTAGCTCTTATAAGTTACACTGTGATTGGTTGCAATGCGATCAAGGTTGTGATATGCGTAGATTCCTAGATGTATTGCGCTTATGAAAATAACCTTGAGTTTGTAATGATATTTTAATTAAGCTTGTAATGTATTTCTTTTGTAAGAGATTTCGAAGTTAAAAAGTTGATGAGATGTTGTTACAACCACTCTTGTTGTTACTTATGCTGATTAAGCGCTCGCTACCAAACTGAGATTACACTCTGCTCTAGATTAAAGAGTTTTAATTACACTAATTACCGATTACTATTATTTAGTTTAGCCTAATTGTTTGGGTTCTCACAGCTCCCCAGCCCATCGGTAATGAACGCATCAATGCGGACACCACTGTTCTGGTTAATGCTCTTTATATCCCGAGCTCACAGATAGAATGTGTACCCATTTATGTCGATCCTTGCCATGTCACAATCAGAATATTGGCCTTTTGCCAACCATGTCAGCATATCACTTGATGAGCTCCTAGCGAGTCGCTCCTTCAACCATTGGTTGAACCGGCTGTTGTGGTGTCTTGTGATCCAAACATCCGGCCGCTCCGGATTCTGCTGCCGAAGCACATCCTTATGCTGGTCGATATACAGGGACACTTTAATCATGTTGTAAGATCATGAAATAGGCTTGAGCATATGCATCCATATCTGGAGTGATTGCTTTCCTTCCGATGGTCCCGATACCCTCGAGCCTCCCCTCATGGCGAGATTGAAGCACACTTATCGGTTCGACCTTAGCCATGTAATCGACACAGAACTCAATGACCTCTTCGGTTGCATAACGTTCGACGATATTGCCTTCCGGCTGAGATCGATTTCGTACATAGGACTTGATAATTCGGACGAACCTCTCGAACGGGTACATGCTACGTAGGAACACGTGTCCGCACATCTTTATCTCCCTCATAATGTGAACAATGAGATAGACCATGTTATTGAAAAACGACGAAGGGAAATACATCTCAAGATCACATAGAATCGTCACCACCTCGTCCTGCAGAGCATCCAGTCCTTCGGAATCGATGACCTTCTGAGCAATTGTGTTAAAGAAATAACACAGCCTCATGATTGTCTCTCGGACCATGATTGGCAAAATACTTCTAATTGCAACAAGGTGCATCTATGTCATCAGCACATGAAAATCATGAGACATCACGCCAATTAACTTCAAATCTTCCATCGAAACAAGTTTCTTCATGTTGGCAGAGTAACCGGACGGAACTTTCACACCATGCAAGCACTAGCACAATTCAGTTCTCTCGACCTTGGACAGAGTGTAACAAGCAGGGGAAAGGTATGTTCGTCCTTTATCGGTCTTTGTTGGTGCTAACTCAGGTCTGATATCCATATCAACCAAGTCAAGCCGTGCGTTGACACCATCCTTTGTTTTGTCACGGATGTTCAATAAGAGACCAATCAAGTTGTTACATACATTCTTCTCTACGTGCATGACGTCGATGCAGTGGCGAACTTCTAGGTGCTCCCAATAAGGTAAGTCCCAAAATATTGATCTCTTCTTCCAGATATTCTTTTCACGGGTCCTCGATTTATCGATTTACATCTCTTTCCGAGCACAACATCTAAATCCTTAACCATGTCATAGACATCTTTTCCGCTTAAATGCCTTGGAGCAAAACTGTCCTCCTTCTCTCCGTCGAATTGTTTCTTCATCCTGCGGTATGGGTAAGCCCTCCGAAGGAACCTACGGTGACGCATGCACACGGTTTTGCTTGAGTGCTTCAGCCACACACTCTCGGTATCATCTAAGAAGTGAGTACAAACTTTAGCCCCTTTTGTACCGCCAGCAAAGTTAGCAAGGGTAGGATAATCATTTATGGTGCAGAACAACAAGGAGCGTAAAGTGAAGTTCTCTCGTTCTTATGCATCCCAAACCTGTACCCCTTCAATCTACAGTATTTTTAGATCTTCCATCAATGGTGTGCTAGGTATACATCAATATCATTCCCAGGTTGCTTCATACACAACCAAGGAGGAAGGTTGTAGATACAAAGAGTCATGGGCTAAGTACTATGTCACCGCTCATGTTACCGAAAGGATTCATTCCATCTCGACTAATCCAAACCTTATATTCCTCGGCCCGCACCAAGTCTGCAAACCTCCTATCGATGTTTCTCCACTGGGGGGAATCATCAGAGAGCCTTAGCTTTTCGTCATTCTTACGTTCCTCTAAGTGCCAATGCAGCAATTTTGCATCCTTTGGGTTTGCAAAAAACCACTTCAAACGGGAATTACAGAATATACAACGCCACCTTAGCGGGTGGTCCTTTCTTCACCTCAATTCCCTCATCGTCATCGATTGATTCTTACGCTTGTATCGGGATCGTTGCACACCGCACATACATACATATTTGCAAACTCGTTCACGGTAGAGGATACAATGTTCGTACATGCATGTATTCTTTCTACTTCCATTTCCAATGGACAAATAACCTTCTTGGCTTTGTGGGTAGTTTTGGGCAACTCGTTTCCCTCCGGAAGCATGTCCGCTAAGAGACCTACCAACGCCGTGAAACTCTTGTCAGACCAACCGTTGCTTGCTTTCAATTTCAGCAGTTCAAGCACAGATGACAACCTTGTGTATTCCGGCTTACAGCCTGGAAACAAAAGTTTCTCCGAGTCCTCCATCAAGCCCCAGAATTTAACACACTTCCTCTCATCAAAGTTCCCTTCCGCATCGTGAAGAATCTGATCAAGATTGTGATCATGCAGCCTATTCGAATCGGAACCATAATCGACATCATCCGGTGGCATATCGTTGACTTCGTCGGCGATGTCGTTATTACTACCTTCCTGTATAATCTGCTCTTCACAGTGACTGGTCCAACGTGTATAGCCCTTTTTGAAACCCCTTCGAATCAAGTGTGCTTCGATCTACGCTTGGTTCTTAAGCATCTTCAGATTCTCGCAGTCAATGCATGGACAGTACATATATTCCACCCCCTTATTCAACATATCCTCCTCGGCAGCTCTTATAAAAGCAGACATGCCATTAATGTACTCTTCACTCACACGGTTGCTAGCGTACATCCAGCTTCGGTCTATCTACACAACGCATATAATAATTTGGTGTTAAATATTGAATTAATTAATTAGTATACTATAAATGCAACTTTTGATATGTCATTTGAAATATGTATTTCTAATGAATTGAAAAAACACCAATGCACCCTAAGGTCAGGTTGTTCATCACAAATCCATGCCCAAGTTCAGATGGCAAGAAGCCAACACTTGCAAAACAACACAAAAAGCTAGATCTAAACCATCTTCAATTCTCTCTTTATCAAGCTAGATCTAGAATATAACGCAAGGAATAAATTAATTACGTAGTATCCATCAATAGTCAAGAACAAATTACCAAATCCGCGGCCAGTCTCCTTTCACCAAATCGCCTCAAAGCCCCACTGGCCTCCAGTAGCAGCAGCGAGAACAGAGCATGAATTTAAGACAGATCGATCTGTGAGGGTCGGGTCTGCAATAAATGAGATTATCACAGATGGTTTTTAATATAAACTATCTTTTAAGAGAACAGGAAATCACAGACAGTTCATGTTGAAAACCGTCTGTGAAGTATCGCAAACGGTTCTGAACAAGAACCATCTATGATATTTTGTAATACTACAGACGGTTCTTGTTCGTAACCGCTGTGAAGTATCACGCATTTATTTTCAACATGAATAATCTGTGATATTACTTCTTCATGATGATTTTTAGCACAGAAAGTAACACAGACGGTCTTTAAACCAAAACCGCTCGTGATTGTGTTGAATACAAACGGTTTTGGTCAACCATCCGTGATCGACATCCAAGATTAGCTTTTTTGTAGTAGTGTGTACAATTGTATATACATGTGGTTTGTGAGATTTAGTTTTGTCATAAAGTTTGTTATTTGCACTATGGCTGGTTCCGGAGGGCTTGCAACAAGGTAAAAGTGAAGTAGCTGGCCATTTAAGCATCTCTAATGTGCTAGCTTAATTACCACTATTTTTAGGAGATAGGCTCACAAGCCGGCACTAGTACACACTTTCCACTGGCATTTAGACAATCAATTTAAGTTGCACTCTTAAAACTTTTTTCGTAAAAAGATGGATAGTTAAAGTCGTGTGCCAACGAGAAACTAACAGCATTGTACTCTTAAAACTTTTTTGGTAAAAAGATGGATAGTTAAAGTCGTGCGCCAACGAGAAACTAACAGCATTATCTACATTATTTTTTTTCCTAAATCGCATTGTTTCCAAGTGGTGTATCCCCCTTCCTACATTCCTCCGATCCCATTAAGACAGCCAACATGCATATAAGGATGCCTGCATGAGCTTAGGGATTGAAACCTCGCTACCAGCCGAGGTTTTTTCCTCGGAAAATATCGTATTTTGGAAAACTTCTTGTCCAATTTCCAAATGTGATTTTGGAACATGCATAAGAGGCCAAAGCCAGCCTATTTAATTTCAACGGTTAATGGTTGCATTTAGGGTGATGCAAACTAAGCTGGTGATGCAGATCAGCTCATACTTGAATATACATAGTTGCATTGCAAATTGAAGTACCTAGTATCAGGGTTTTTTTTGCCGAAAAGCAGCCGTACCGGTTCTGCCGGCCCACCCCCGTAGAACTGGCCCTGAAAATTTCGGTTTGAATGAATTTTGTCTACAAAATCGAATTTGCTTGAAATTTATTCGAATTTGATTTTTTTTATTTAAAATCCCAAAAATTCAAAAATATTGGAATTTTTCTGATTTTCGGCCAAATCAGCGGCCACCCCGGTAAAAAAAAAATCCGATTACAAAAACCCTGCCTAGTTTATGCCTTTTGCATGGTAGGCTAGCTAGCTAGCAGCTACCATTAATCATTTGGGAAGAGGTACTTTTCATTCTTCCTTTCCTCTTTCTCCTGGCTTAATATCTACCGTTCAAACAAAAGAAAGGAATCGGAGATCATAAGAAGTGGTGGTCACTTGCTGCGTTGCATGTCTATGTCCATTACTTTGTGGTTTCCACCATCATGTGCGTGGGTGCGTGCATACACCGGACACTTCGCACACCTGATCTTGGAGTTGTGGCCACAAATGAACTAGTTACTATCACACTTGATTTCTGAAGGAAATTAAAGGCAAGATCTAGTGCGCAGCCATCGATCTCCCTTCTCGAGTGAAAGGTGCGATCAACTCAAGAAGAAACTGAAGGTATCTAGATGTGGTTTCTTATTGACATCAATAGATTCGGTTGGATTTGATCAGATAGATGCAAGCTACGAGTTAGGATAGCTAGATTGAAAGGCTATAGGAGAACACTTCCACTGAAGTACATAAAATTGAATTTCCGAATTATGTACAGATCAATAATAGAATGGACAGTCTAGTCAATGGTACGCGCGGGAGAAGAGGGGATTTGGTGTAAAACTCCGGCCAACACTGAGCCCAGAATACCACTAAATTACCTCAACTACCAATTTAAATCACATATTACATTAAATTCCAGCAAGCATATGACGAATAAAATCTCATCCATGGGACCATATATGAAATACATAAGACATCCCACTTCTTAATGATCCACAATAAATGGTAATACTGAATAGGGAATCAAATAGAGGATAAACCAAGCTATCGAATGAATAATTAACTTATAACCATCACCTAAGCCTAATCAATAATTATCAAGTCCTAAAAGGAAATTAATTCATTTGAGTGAAGAAAGTGCAATTGTCCATGTGTGCTAGCCATTCCCATGCGAGATACTATCAACGACCACCTAAAGCAACAAAATAAATAAGGGTGAGTCCACAACTCAGCAAGCACTAGATACAATAGTATGAACACAAACTCATTAACCATTGATGCATTATCAAAAGTCTCATTATTCTCATTCTCAACAATATAATTCTCATGTAGGCAAATGCCACGGTGCACCTTTTTCAGCTGATATCGGTATAGCAAAGTGTTCACCTGTCGGTGACACAGTTTTCTCCTCCACCTTCTTGAGGGTAGAGTCCCTACCTCTATAGGATTTTAACATGGGGCACGCCAGATTAGCCATAAACGTGGCAGTACTTACCGCCCTGGCCCTTATACAAGTGAATGATACAACAATTCATTAAACATTACTATTCTCACCATGTCATCCCCCTGGTAGTTGCACCAATATCACAATTGCATCCATATCACAATATATCTCTTTTCATCAATATTACCATGGAAAATATTTAACTTAACACAATATAAATAAATGTCATGGCAAATAAATTATTAGGATTGGATTTTTTAATCTGAGCCCTCTGTGTATTTCTGCATCAGTCCCATGATCAGTAGCTAGTGCACACAGTAGAAACATCGTTGATAACAAGTTCGAATCACGAAATAACATTAATAAACAACTAAGTACCGGCCTTATGGCCACTTATTACAAATAAGGTCAAAAGACCTTGAGTCTTACAGTAGCGAAAACAACAAATGATAAACTCCGGGTCACTACAACACAACACCTATGTAGAGATGTCCAATCTATAGGCTAGAGACGTGTTATTTCATCTCTAGAGGACCATAGAGTCGTTTTATAAAGCGTCCTTAGAGCGTCTCCCCACAGACCATGTCAAGAACCGCAGAGATGCTTGTAAAACATGTGTATAGGATATAAGATGCTTTATAGAGACGTTAAAATTCATGTCTATGTATCTAGAGACGTTTTTACAAATATATTCAATTCATGTGCACACAATTTATACACATTTTGTAGAGACGTTATATACGTCTCTAGGTACACAAAAGTGTCTTTTTAGACATCTTATTGTAAAAAAAAATATTTTGAATTTGATTCGTGCATTTTGCTACAAATGGAAACATATATCATCATATGAAGACATTATTCCACCTCATCCAAAAAAACTAGAAAATAGTAGAGCACATGTCGTCACATAGAAGCATCATATTCTCACAATCAGCAAACTAAAAAAACTATAGAGCATGCATGCACTTCATAGCAGCAACAAATATTTGAATTTACAGCAAGTGGAGTTCACAACTAAATCAAACATCCATATAAAAAAGGTGCAGATACATTAGGAAAAGATCCTACGGGTTAACACAATTTTTTTTCTAAATAGTTGGAATCTATCCATATGCTTTGTCTAGGGAGAAACTAATACATTAGCTTCTCCATCTCCATTGCATTCTCTCTGTAGTCCTCAATTATCTTGCAAAGCCGGTTGAAAAATAAATAAATGTCCTTATTAGAAAAGTGCAAGATTACAAGTTTATTTGATGAAATTAGAAGAATGTAACATACCAGAAATGCTCAATGGTGCAAATGTTGAATTGTCTTCTGGCTAGCCAAGATATTGGCCAAGAATGGAAGCTAACCTTTCATTTGGAACACCATTTTCATCAGTCTCCACAATTATCTTTCCTCCGTCTAATTGCGACAAATTTTTAACTCGAAATTCCCCTAGAATATACCACACAACTCCATTTGGCCCTGCTTGTAGGAATAGCAAAATAGTGCGAATCGGGGCAAATCACACTTATGTATATATGTGAAAAATAAATAACAAAACTTACATATAATCTTAATTGGCCTAGTAGATTCATGAAGCCTCTCTGGTAATATGTTATCAATCTCTGGAGGAGCTTGTAAATTATCTTCATGGAGTTGCACATTTTCTGCATCTTGTGCTAGAAAATTCAAGTTTCGCAATCATCTAGGTGTCCTAGCCATAATATCTTTGCTAAAGCAAAGAAAAATTCAGAAGTCAACCAACAATCTAATGATAGGTAAATATATGCATAGGCCTCACAGTCATATGAGCTGCAAATTGTTTAGAGAAATCTATGCTTTGCAACTACAAGTTAAAGAACAATAATCAGTACATCTTCCTTTTAGTTGCAAATCATGAATAAGCTAATAGAGAGAAAACACTTCTTGTACATGTCATGAAAATAGGAAACATGGACCAGAGGAATAGGTCATTGAAGTTCTTTCGGTTCAATCTATATCAGACCAGCTGGTCATGTAGGTCATACAATAAATACATGTATTTCACTTGGCATCAACTTCAAACAGTGGAATAGGAGAAATAAAATACCTATTTTGAAAATCCTAAAACTATCATTTCCGTTTTCTTTAGAACTTAAGAGATGGTCTGATATAGATTAAACTTATCATGAGGTCCTACAATGGACTGCATTATCTAATATATGACTAATCATGTGAGATCCAATAGGAACATAACAGGGCGCAAAAGGAAAATAATTAGGATAGTCTGATTCACAACTCATAACAAGCACCCTTAATAACTAACAAAATCCATTAGTTCTAGAGTGACATTGAGAAGAGGGAAAACATTATCAGGAAGCTGCAGGCAATGGCCACCTGCGGCTGTTGCAGGGGTCTCTAGACTCTAGATCAATGGAGGTTGGCCTAAAGGGTCTCCAATACTTACAGGCCGCCTCACTGACGTTGTCCCCCCGTGCGCTCCCATCTAGCCTTGCAGTGCAGTCTTGTATCTTTTTTGAATCTGCCAGCACAAGAAAACATATGTGTTAACATCCCATGAATTATTGGATCATATGCTGTTCAATGTTTAGGGATTCGGATTCCTAGGTTTGTTATACATATATGCATGCCTACTTGCTAAATTAGTTGATTGGATGGAAACTTTGATCTCCATATACAAATTAAGAACAGAAAACAATATCTCAAATAATGAGGAAATATATACCACAACAAAACCTTTACTAGGGTGTTGTGACTTGTGATATGATAAACCTATTGAAGGTCATGACAATTGGTTTTAGGCATTTTCATCATGCTAGTATCATGAGATTAACACGCTCTAAAGATTAACGCGCCTCGTGCCCTCGCAGTCGCGACCTCGCCTATCGTCACCCATGCTGCACTCTTCCCTCTGCGTCGTGGGCTCTCGTGGCTACTGGCTAGGCTAGGGTAAGTAGCCGCTGGTCGGGGGCAGGATTAGGAAGGAGAAGGACCGAAGTGGGCTCTTGTGGCCTGTGTGGGGGGAGGCACAACACCGGCTAGTAGATTGGATTTCTGTTGAGAGGTTGAAGAAGTGGGGAGGTGGAGAGATGGAGGCATCGGGAGGTGGAGAGATGCCTACGGTAAGAGATTTTGTGGTGTCATATAAAACATTTTGAGAAGTGTATTTACATACGAGGTGTTTCCCAGCATAGAGACAGACATAAAAGCGTCAAAACAAAAGTGTCTTTACATGATAGTTTTGTTGTAGTGAGTGGTGGCCCATCAAATTGCCCACCGGCATTCGACTAGGGAGCACAACCTAGTACTCCAGGTGTCCTTCATAAAAGCCACAGGCGAAGTAGTCGTAGTTGTCCTCGGCATCATTGAAGGCTTCTAAGATTTATTTTGAGTGTAGCATATGAGTACATAAAGTACTCCGTGAGTCTTGAAAAAAATGCATATGCATAGCTTTAACAAAGGAGGCTTATGTGGTTCTTTTGCACAAAGTAATATTTTAAGTTTTAACAATTTTCATAAAGCACATTTGACGAAAGTGTAATATCCTAAAAGTATTCGAATGATTATTCGAGAGAGAATAATTATTCAGAGGGAAGAACTAGTTAGCAAGTGATTTAACAGGAAGAATGGAGGGAGTTTTTTGCAAAATCCCGGCAACCTGGACCTCGAGCCTTGGCCTGGGGAGGCCCATGAGGGGCCGGCCTCCCCCTTGCGCTCCATTGTTATTCCTCCTCTTGGTGGTGCTCTCCCATTGTTTGGCCAAGAAGAAGGAAGAAGAAGAAAGGGGAAGAAGGAGGGAGAGGAATCACAAGGTGATTTCATCGTTCTTCAGCGGTTCTTCAAGGGTAATCCCAATCCCCATTCGATTAGTAGTGTAATTGGATAATTAGGCGATGTCGGTAATAGATCTGTTTAGGGCAGACAGTAATGGCTGACGGTTTTGAGGGAGTTAAGTGCAGATTGTGACCTAGCCATCTCCTAGAGAGTTGTGGGTGACGTCGCTAGCTTTCTGTAGAGTTTTGGATCAGGTCATTTGGATGAGCGGATTAGGAGATATAATGTTTGTAGCGTTGCTGTTCTGTAGTTCTGCCATAATTCTAACAGTGAATATTGATCGGTCATTATAAGATAGTTAATAGATTATTCAGGAGATCTCACCAAAACACAAGTTGTAGGTATTTTGATTAGCTTTCTATAAAGCTAAAGAACACAAATTGTGGATAACTGTACTGTAAGATACGTCAATTTTAGTCTTGCCATCCAGAACCATTGCCCAGATTTTGTTGTTCAATTAATCTGTGTGGTAGAGATAGTAGATAGCCGAATCTGGGAAGCTCGCCAAATAAGTTTATGTAGGCAATGTTGTAAGATTTCCAGAAAGTCAGAGATCACCCCTTTTGGATCTCTGTACGAAAAGTTATGGATTTTAGAAGGGGGCTGTCTGTTGAGGGGACAGACAGATGTTTAGGATTTTGGAGTTAGGTTTGCGCTAGAGAGTGTAGCGAATTCGTATTTGCTTCTAGCTTTATTTTTATCTAGAATTGCCATCTTAGAGTGCTTGTTAAATTAATTCAGGTGGGGGTTTGGTTCTAGGGGCAGCGCCCTCTTCGCGTCTTCCATCTTCGCACGGTTAAGGCAAGTACAGCTATTGATAGATTACCTATGATTGATTGATCATGGTTGCAAGTATTATGTACATATTCGCTATGCATGAATGCTAGAATGATATGTATGGTAATGATCGTGAATGCTAGAAGTATGAGTAAGTTTTATTCATGTATGATGCTGCTGCTAATACATGTTAATGATGGATAGAGGAATTGTTCATGTGCATCATGTTATCATATTTGAGGCTTGGTCACGTGGTGACCAAGCATTGGTTTGAGGTCCCCATTATGTATTTGATGGGCTTGTGGTCCCCACACTTGTGGAGTGTGGGCTTGTGGTCCCCACATTTGTGGAGTGTGTGCTTATGGTCCCTGTGCTAGAAAGCATAGGCATGGGTATGCATCGACGGTTGCATACTCCACATTACCAGTAAATGCAAAGAGAAAAGAAAAGATGCATTGTGCATTTGCATTGCATAAGCATGTGAATTGCTTTATTGTAAGGATTTGTGGATGGATGTTGATGTTATAATTGTGTATTGTAATGTCTTATTAATTGTACTTTGTTGAGTCTTTGAACTCACTCTTGTTGTTGTTTGTGTTTTTAGGTATCCTTCATACAACGTCATGCATGGGAGGGAATAGACCTAAGATTGATTGCACACTGTCACGAACCATTCACAGTTGAATAATTTGGATGATGATTTAGTATTTGAGTAAACTGCTTAAAAGATTTATTATGAATATGCCTTACGCTTTGGATAATTTGTAATGGAGTTGATTAGCTTATTATGGATGCCTTTTGATTATGCTTTAGTTGATTAGCATATTATGGATGTTCTTTTATGATTCGTTTGAAATGAGATGTTAGGATTAATGAATGATGTTATATTATCTGTTAGAACCTCCCAGATAGTCACCTATACAAAGGAGGTTCTGCTAAAATTTAGTAAAAGACTTAGTTTTATTTTGTTACTCTATTAGTTTAGAAGCATTTCTGTGTTCATGTTGAAATTGGGTGTTACAGAAAGTTGTTTCAATAAATAAATTAATTGTATCACTAGTAGAGGTTCTAACTACCAACCACTAGCATCAAGACTCTAGTCGCTAAGGTTTTTAAAGGATAGGGCTCTAGCTACCCAACCGGCTCTAGCTACCAGAAAACTACCCAAGAGTCCCAACTACTCCCGGTTCTCAAAATTTACTCTTTTGAAATCAAAAACCAAAATCTACCATGTAAAAACGCACCTTGCCCACCCTTGACCGTGGGCACGGCTATTCAAATAGTTTTACACTCTACAGATGTTGTACAACTTGATCCACACAAGATAATCAGCTTATAATGTCCGCTCACACACTTCCGAAGGTGTGCGACTAAGGGATTATCACAAAGCCTTTACAATACCTTATCCTTACATTAGCCACCCGATGAGCTTAACCCCAAGTCATGGACGTCAATTTACCATCGACCCGGAGCTCACCGTTGTAGGGGATAACTTGCTCAAACGTAGAGTTCTTTTACCAACGTACGGTGCAAGCCCTGACAATATGGAGGTTCCTTACCATGCTGCACGACCCAAGATATGGAAGTACATTTACCATAACCTGCACATCTCAAGATATGAAAGTACATTTACCATAACCAAGAGAACACCTATCACTACAGCCTACGAGCTTAATGCTTGGACTTGATAAATTATTTAGCCAGGTCCGTCCCATTTTGGACATGTGGTTGTACGGTAATGCTCAGTTTGGATAGTCACAAGCGTCGATTCTTAATATGACTTTGGCGGAACTTAACACAATACAAGTTCTTATGCTCTAGCTGCACCCGCCTGAACTTACCACCCGCCCAAGTCTAAACAGATTGTCACCATTTTATTTTATTTTGAAAAGTAACGACAATACCTATTGCCATACATTTCTCAAACTGATTTGCATAAATGGTAATAATAATTCCCACCCATAGTATAAACATGACCGATATAGCTTGTCTAAGAAGTTTTACCATTTTATATTAATCCATCAATAATGTATTTACGTAACCCAAAAATAATGTTTCTCTATAATCCAACAACAATATAATCATGTAATCCAACAACAAAATAATTCTATAATCCAACCAAGATATATTTCTATAATCCAACAAAATTATCTCCCCATAATCCAATAAAGATATATTTCTAATAATCCGATCCCGATATAATCCTATGATCCAACTACGATGTAATCGATAATGATGTATTCTAATAATCCAACAAAGATATATTTCTAATAATCCAATCGAGATATAATCCTATGATCCAACAATGATATATTTCTAACAAATCGATCAAGATACAATCCTATGATCCAATTATGTATATTTCTAATAATTAGATCACGATACAATCCTATGATCCAACAATGATATAATCTGATAATGATGTATTCCAATAATCCAATAATGATATAATTCTAATAAACCAATCATGATATAATTAGTTCCACCAAGTTAACTTTATATCCATTCTAAACAATCTATATAATCCACAAAGATATCGTTCTTCATTGTATTCATCTAATTTCGCAAAATTGTATTTCCATTATCGGACAATAATGTATTCATTATCGAGGATTTTATTTACTAGGGCAACAAAGGATAATAAATAATCAACATCAAATGATGACAATATCAAGTTAGTGTTAACTAACAACCTAGGATTTGAACTTATCATTTTAAATGAAATATCAATTCATAATATTTTAAAACTGAAAATAATATTTAAAATCATGGGTACAAAATGTTCAAAGAAGACTCGCATTCGGTGATATTGGAGGTTAAAGCTTCCTATTGATCCAAATTTGTGTTGGCGACGTTGGACTCTACATGCGTGAATCGAACCAAAATAAATAAAAAACAAATAAAAACTAAAAATTATAAAATAAATACTAGAAGGTAGATAATGAATTTAGGAACGAGAATCGACAGGATTTGGAGTTTGTATGAAGGAGAACGAACATCCGTAAGATTGACATCACATGAAATGATGAAAAATACTGAAATTCAATGTTCTGGAATCACTGTTATGATGTTTAACAATATAACAGAAGCACAGAGAGTATGACATCATGGCCCTACTTGCAAGTGATACAAGAGAGAGGCAACTAGACATAGACATGTGAACGACAAATGGACCATACTGTCATTAACTCAAATTTCATTCATTAGTGTCATTCACGAGAGATGTAGCATGAGCCAAAGACATGGAGGGTCCACAAGCTAGCTAAATAACAGAGAATGAAATGGAGATAAACAATGACATGTGGGCCCCATTGGTAAGAGACTCAAGAGGTTTGCTCTGTGAATGAACTTCAGAATAGAGACAGAGGAACAGGAGGTGCACTGGGATGGCCATGGCGCAAGCGAGGAAGGAGGGGCCGCTAACTAGCAAAATGGATTCCTGGGAGCGAGGCGGTTCTAAGGGTAGTGGTGACGCCGGCAGAGGTCCGGTCATGGTGGCGGCGCGGCAAAACGGCAAGAACGGCAAGTGAGATGGTGGTGCCGACAATTCTATTTTGAAAATCATACTTTGTATTTCTTTAACCAACAGTTAATAATCCAATGTCATATCAATTTGGCGACACAAAAATTGATATCATTGGATTAGTATTTTAATGTATGTTCCTATCACTACTACAGAAAAGGCTTACACAGACGGTTCAAAAACGTCATCACAGATGGTTTCGTGAGCCGTTTGAGTTTATGGGTCGATGATGACATGAGGTCATCACGACGGTTTTGAACCGCTCGTGATGTATACTTTGCACGGTTTGTGGTTCAAACCGTCTCATGAGTAATATCACAGACGGTTTCAACCACAAACCGCTCGGTGATAGTATATATCCTGACGGTTTCAGCCACAAGCCGTCGTGATATAGTACTTATCACAGACGGTTTGTGGTCGAACCGTCTGTGATGACTTTTTTCTATAAAGCCCCAAGCAAAGGGTCGCTTGTACCATTAAATCCGCATCATATATATTATATATATATATTGTTCGTAGTCTCTCACCACTTTGGGGGATCGCCCACGCAAAGATGAGAAGGATGAGACAAGAGCTACGGCAACCTTATTGAGCCCCTGCAGGTTTAAGAAGTATGGATGCAAAGAGAGCGTTAGGACATCCAATTACCTGGATTGGACGTGGCTATGTTCAGAAAGTGTTGTTGATGCGCACGTACTCCAACTGGGAAGTGGCATCATGTATTAGCAACCAACCATTCTTGAGCATGTAATCGTCTTTAATTGTTGCTTGGTGTTCTTGTTGGCTTTAAAGACACTCTTATCGCACGAAAGTGTCTTTTGCAAAGGTCACCAGATGCCACAACCGCTTGCGACGGAAGAATGGCGGCGCCAAGAATGACGGGAGGAACGGACGAGAGTAAGGCCGCTGGAGAGTGACGAGTTAGAGCGCAAACCCTAGCGGCCGGCTGGGTAGCTCCTACTTATAAAGAGACTTATCATAGACGATTCTATTATGGAACCGTCAGTGATAATTATCACGCACATTCCATAATGGAACTGTCTGTGAAATGGTTTTTTCTCAAGTATATTTATCTTGTATATACACTTACATGACATGAAGAAATTACATGTTTATATTAAAAAAGTAGAAACCTATAATTAAACAAGGTTTTTCTAGTAGCGAAGGTAGGCTGCTATCTCCATCTGCAATACTTCATAGGCGACGGTGTCGGCATCGGACGGTTCCTGATCATCAGCGAACGAAGCTCAAATACGCTCACCCGCTGACGCGCTGCTCGAAAGTGTCTCTCAAGACCTCAGATCGTTGAACTAAGAACAATTGAGCCCATAGGCTCTCTTCCCTTGCTTGAGGGGTCTCGGCCGTCGACTTTCGGTCGTCGCCGCCCGATTACACGGTCCAAATGACGGCAAGCCTCCCGAGACGGCAACGCCGCTTTTGGAGGACTACGGCGATGACGCTGTAAACTCGCCGAAGTGGGAGATCACCCGAAGACACGGCGGAGGAGGATGTCAAGACGCTGAAGGTGGTTGCCACCGCTCCGCAAATTCTCCACGGCAGAGGAGTGAAGACACTGTTGATCAAATAGTGTTCTTCCGCAAAGACGGTTCAACTTACATCGAGAGAGGTGCTCAGACAAAGGCGGCCAGAAGGCCATCAATGCCGGCGACAAGGAAGAGGCAGCCATTTATGTTTTTTATAAGTATGTGGGGATGATCATCTTGATGGCGGATAATCCTTTTTATAAAACAAGGAATAAATTCGAGCGTGAGATTTAAGAGACGACGGGAGCCGGGCGGATCGACACGATGAAGAGACGATCGGGAGCCGTGGATGGCGATTTAACAGACGATCGGCGATGAAGAAACTCACCGTGGATCACAGACGGTTATTGTTAAGAACCGTCAGGATACTAATTAATATCATGCACGGTTCTTGTTTAGAATCGCTCGTGATACTTCATGACGGTTTTAACATGAACCGTCGTGATATTACCTCTTCACAGATGGTTTTAGCGCAGTTAAGAGTACTGACGGCCTCTAAACCAAAACCGCTCGTGATTGAATGTAATACCGATGGTTTTGATCAACCGTCTGTGATGAGGCGTCCAGTATTAGCCTTTTTGTAGTAGTGTATGATTGTAATTTTGTAGTTACGAAAAATATATTGTGAAATAAATTTATGGTCAAAGTTTTTAGAGACCACACATGTTAAACCACTTTTATAAAATTAAAAAAAACAGAGAGAGTATATTGTGTGGTATTTTTATAGTGATACAGTCTCTAATATATAACCTTGGCCAACCATTATTATAGCTAGCAATATGTTAGCAAAAATATAAATCATATCATAAAAGTACTTTTTATGGCGAGAATCTAATAGTATCATTTTCACTCAAATACGTGCTTTAGTGCTCTCCAAAAAGTGAAAACACATGGTTTAAAGCACATTGAGGGTTTTGTGTTTGTCCGCTGCTCCACTACCAACACTCTGCTTCAATATTTGTGCACTTTAATTTTTTATGGTACATATCTAAAATGCCATATTTTGGTTGGTGGGATTGGAGTAGATGATAATGGGATCAAAATAGTTTTTTTTTCCCAAAAGACAGAAATAAACGAGCCGATCTTCGTTTCCTGGAAACCCTAATTGAAAAATATATTTGACTAAAAAGATGGTGAGTTCTTTTATTTTTTAATTATTTTTAATAAATATTTTAAAAATAACATCTTCGTAACTTTATTTTTAATTCTGACCCTTTTGACCACACCACAACACGTGACGTAGCAAAAGTACATTGTCATGCCACATACCTCGGCGTGACAAACGAGTGCTGTCATACCACTCCTCTTAGCGTGACAGGATTTAGCCCAAAAATGGATGTGGCTCAGAGGGCTATCGTGATAGGTTTGACCACACCATGTCGGTAGCGTGACAAACATAGTTTAGTCATGCCACAGGTCATGACATGACCAAATGGATTAGAATTGGAAATAAAATTAGAGAGATGTTATCTTTAAAATATTTTTAAAAAAATGATTAAAAAATAAAAAGAACTCAAAGATGGTCTCAAACCTTTTACTGTATTATTCTCTTGTTTTTTTCAGATCGACCTTCTATAAGCCCTTTTTAAGATCTCGTACGTACATTATTCTCTAGTTGAGCCAATGTCAATCTCAAGCAGTTCATGCGACGTATGTAATGCTCAGTTCTCACTCACGTGTGGTGTGCGTGGGTGATGGTGTATGTGCGTGTGCATCTTCCATCGCAAGAAAAAAATATCCATCTTCCAATCTATAACTAATAATTCAGCAATTAATATTATGGTCTATAAAACACGATCTCTAGACCACTCATTATGGGCCAACTTGGTTCTCAGCTCAGATACAAATATCATCTAACTTGGTGCTTTTCCTAATCAAGATCCAACAAAGTTCAAGCTGAGGTGCAGTGTGTTGATTAATATAGAAGTATTGCCAATTGTACTGCTTAAGCGTCTCTTTGATTTGGCATATGCTAAAGTGCAGAAGGCAAACTGAAGTTGATTGACCTTTTGTCCTTATATATAATAGTTTTACCTCCTAATTCTAAAACTTTTAGATCATTGGCTGCCAAGGATCCTTCCAATGTTTTTTTCTCTTTCAGAACTAAAATATTAGTAAACTATACTAGCTAGGTAGCTAGATTGTGTACTATGACTAATTAGGTGCCTAGCTTCTCTCTGGTTACCTGGATCCTTCCTTTCTTCTCCTTTTAGAGCCAAATTAATTCTTAGATACTTTTATCTCTGACAAAAAGAAATGCCATCCACTGCCGGCTAAATCAAATGCAAGTGTCTCTTAGTATAGCATATGTTAGCTTCTGTTTCAGTTTTTTACTGAGACTTTTGGTCCGTGGGGAACTAGTTAGCAAAGAATATTTCTCTGGCTTTTGCTAGAATGAGATGGATACACAAATATTATGAAACAAAAAGGAGGGAGAATAAACTGACACTACCAGAAACAGGATTTTTCCCGAGGGCCAAAAACACTCGGGAAAGTGGGAGACACACTCGGGAAAAAGCACTCGGGATAGATTAGTCGGGATAAAAACGGTTTCCCGAGTGTTACACTCGGGAACTATACCTTTCCCGAGTGCATCTGTAGACACTCGGGAAAGTTAGACACTCGGGAACAAACCCTGCTGAACGGCTTCTCCACCCGTAACGGGAAGTATTCCCGAGTGTCAACACTCGGGAATACCCTTAAAAACACTCGAATGTTCCCCACCGCTTGACCGACAAACCAATAAAATTGACACTGGCGATCTTTCCCGAGTGCATGGCGGAAAAGACACTCTGAAAGCTTCCGACGGATCCGCAAGCAAATTGCCACGGTCAAGTTTTCCCAAGTGTCGACACTTGGGAAAGTTTTTGTCGCTTTCGAAGTGTCACTTTACCGAAAGTGTCGACACTGAAAGTTTTAGTCTATTTCTAGAGTGCCAAACACTCGGAAAGCCAAGACACTAGAAATCGACAAACCAATTTGAACCCCAATTTTCACAAATTCATTTAAAATCCATTCCACAAAGAATCAAATAATCCATCCATCCATCCATCCATTCCACAAAGAATCAAATAATCCATCCATCCATCCATTCCACAATATATGTATATATATATATGTATATATATATATGTATATATATATATATATATATATATATGTATATATATATATGTATATATATGTATATATATGTATATATATATATATATATATATATATATATATATATATATATGTATGTATAGATCAACAAAAGACATCATAACAGTTCTGAGCTCACAACATTCAAGTTCAAGTTCGAAAATGTAAGCATAAGGCATTATTATACATATGACAGTTCCAAATAGCAAGTATCACTACAACCATTTGCATGCATGAAATTTCTGCCTCAATCTTCCGTGCATGAGAGCATCATTTTCAAAGTTCTCGCAGATAGAGCAAAACTTAATATTAGTGCCATGTTACAACAAAAGTTAGGAATTGATGCATGAAAAGATAATTAACCAAACTATTGACAAAGCAAAAAATTCCTTTAAATCATGATGAGCAACCTAATAACATGGCAAATCGCTTAAGGGCATGCCCGGGTGTGGACCAACTAGCTTGTGGCCTAATTGATCATTTACTTATGTCATCTACAAAGACATGCAAGAGAAATTTGAGTATAATGATGTACTCTTGTAAAAGGAATGAGTCAAACTATATATGGACTTAATTAAGAGGTGCGAGGAGTGATATTTTGTTAGATATATAATTACACTTGTATGATGTACCTTTTAAAAGCTCGCAAATTCATATGTTGACGTGCTTATTAGCACCTAACAATATAGAACATGAAAAGCACAGTGCTAAAATGTTAAACTCCAACTCTCAATATTTTGTCATTGTGAACTAGTGATCAACATTTATGTCTCAAGCACTTATCATCAAATTCATAGAAAGGAGTGTACATACAAATTATTATATGTTGACACATTTCAAAAGAATTTATGATATAGATATAGAGAATTAGTTATATATGAAGCCATTTTTATCCATTTTTAGCAATCACCGATTGTGAATGTTTTCTAATATTGGTATCCTTTTAGTAGATCATGAAAATAGCAAGCACTGTGGTGGCCTCTCGGCGATGGACGTCGTGTGAACATTAGGACCAAAGATCTTGACTTCAAAGATTAGCGTGAGAAGCAACCGATCCCGCCGTTCCTACATTTTCATAAGAAATCGCATTATAAGAAATTTGCAAGAGCAACCAATAATTACATTGCATGTCATTTCAATGTCTTCGAATCAAGCAGTCATAAGAGACTAACAATATAATAATCGAGATGCGCTATTAACAGGAGCAGATAAGTGAGGTAGTGGTTCCCCGACGAGAGACATTAAGTCGAGTCCCGGTCCCGAGTGCCTGCATATTTGTTTGCACATTGCCATACATTAGCCAAGTATGAATATATATATATATATATATATATATATATATATATATATTGCATATTACTTTGTTATTGTACTACCACGCTCCAACTAACCTACAAGAGCATTTGCTCCAATCACGCCTAGCCTCAATTTCTCGTCATAGCATTTACGCTACCAAGCTCGTAAAACCGAGATCGGAAACATGTGATGGTTATCGTCGACTTTGAAGGTGTACTTCATCCGTTGATGCAAAGACTCGTGGATCGGACCTCGAGAGGGTTGTCGGTGTGCTAGTGTACCGGCACCCATGAAGAAACGACCATGTTTCTTCCCTTTCGACCTTTGTACACAAGACTTTCGCGTCTAGTGGTGAATTCATGACGTCGTAGTCCGGCCATGAATCTCCTTAGCAAAGATCAAGATATGCAGACTGTTGGACAAAATCATCGAGGAGCGAAAATCATCAGGACAAAATGATCGAAATCGTACCAAGTTCTTTGTCGTGACGTTGGTCGCACAAGGTGCCCTCCGATCACCCTCCTAGTTGCTACATATGCCTCCATATCGGAGACAGCCTCTACTTCCTTTTCACCCAAAAAACCACGGCGGTCAATAAATATATATCGCAACATATAATCAATATGAACATGTTGACCTACGAGTTCTTCTTGTAACGTGCCATGGAGGAGCCGCCTTGACGATGTCTTTGTCCCGTCCATCAACAATCTTCGCTCCCTAGCAAAGACGAGAGTCTCAGAACCATCGTTCGTTGCACCAATTGCCTTGGGCAATCCGCCGCCATGCATTTTCACACTTAAGGGCCCACCAAGGTATTGCCTAAAATTAACCAAGTGTTAAATATGAATAAACTAGAGTTGATTGTAATCAAAAGGACATCGTTTGTTGGGTTGGTTACCGCATGTACTCGCCCAAAGTGATATCGTTTGGCAAGCGTCGGCCCTCTGAATTTCTTTGCCTAAGGACTTGTGTGTAGTAATGATCACCGCCGGATCGTGCTTCATAGAACATCTGTGGGATCGACTTCTTAACACAATTACGCAAAGACTCTCCTAGAATCACTTCGTCCCTCACCCCATCGAAACCACCACTACAATCCAAGAATAAAGAATTGATAAAGAATAGGATGATTAAGTTAGTTGATGAAAGCGAAAAGGAATTGATAAAGAATAAGATGACTAAGTTACTTGATGAAAGCTTAAAAGGAATTGATAAAGAATAAGATGATTAAGTTAGTTGATGAAAGCGAAAAGGAATTGATAAAGAATAAGATGATTAAGTTAGTTGACATTTATTACTTGGCTACTAAACATCCAAAAGAGGTAAATTAAACATGTCGACTACTTGAAGTTTTAGTACCAAACAAGTGAGATTAGCTGAGTTAGGTTTGCATAAAACACAAATATATCGACTTTGTCCTCAAATGGCTTAGGTGTTCTTCAAAATGTTAGTAGTCCTTGTGCAATTTTATCCTCAGGATGTCTTCCACACAGATCTTTACATTGCTTTAGTGATACATCTACCATTACTTTAATATCAACACTTCTATGAGCAAAAGGTTAGTGTGTTGGAAGTCAGAATTTAGATAGGTGATTGAACATTGGGGCCATTATTTTACCCAAACATTTATGCCTCATCTAGTCATCTAGTCACTAAATTGAGACTCGAGAGTTGTGACCTAATCAACCCTAACATGCATAGGAACACATACACTACTAGAAAAGGGGTTTTTCCCCACGGTTGAAAATCGTCAGGAAAATAGAAAACTGTCGGGTTTATTTTCCTGACGGTTAACCGTCAGAAAATACCCTCAGGTCTGAGTGGTCGGGAAAATTTAATTTGTCTCACTGTTAACCGTCAAGAAAATATTTGCCGACGGGCAAAACCGTCAAGAATATAAACTGACGGTTTTGTAATAACCGCCAACAAAATCATTTTCGTGACGGTTTAACCCAAAGTTAATTTGTTTACATGACGGGACGATCGCTCTCATCAAGTATATAAAAACCGGTTTTTTCTATTACCGCTCAACAAAAAGCATTTTCGTGACGGTTTTTGGCCCGTCAGTTAATTTGTTTACATGACAGGTATGCATTGCTATCAAGTATATAAAACGACGGTTTTTCCATTACCGTCAACAAAAAGCATTTTCGTGACGGTTTAGGTCCGTCAGTTAATTTGTTTACATGACTAGGCATTGCCTATACATCAAGTATATTAAACTCCGACGGTTTTTGCATTACCGTCAACAAAAAGCATTTTCGTGAGCGGTTTTGGCCCGCCAGAAATTGGTTTCGTGGTGTCAAAACCAACGCCAAAATGACTCAGTTCACAACAAAATTATGATTCTGGCAGCCCACTAGCAAAATTGTCAATTCACATATTCATACACATTCACGCATCATATAATTCACATACACATCCATACATCATATAATTCACAATACACATCCATGCATTACTCCATACACAAATAAGAAGTTCAAACTTATCATTTCAAGCCAATACCATCCATAAGATTCACTTGTAGAAAGCAATCCGCACAAAAGACATCTAAAAGTCCAAAGATTAGCACAATACACCTAAAGACTAATATCACATACAAGTCATGTAAGTACATCTAAAAGTGCAAGAATACCATGTTCAACTATTCAAAAGAGCTAGCGAGACACCATCAAAGTTCATGTAGACAATTAGTTGCATCCATCGCGATTGATGTTGTTGGTATCATCGTTGTTGCCGCCATTAATGTCAAGATTGCGCTTGTCGCCATCGGTGTTAGCACCGTTGCCATCACGCATTGTCATCCCAAGTCTTGAGCCCACATGGGAGGATCCAGTCCCAGACCTGGTCCCTTCCTGTAAGATGAATAGAGTAGACCAACATTATGAGTCTGCCTTAGCACAATTAGAACCATTATAATTGGTAAAAGAAGAGCTAGAGCAATCGAAATCTTTGACAAGCCTGTTTTCTAAAAAAACAGTTGCACTCGTGGACAAAAATTGTAAACAAGCCTAATACCACCTTACCATGAATATATAACTAATTGGGATTGAGGTTAAGCACATGTGATAGAACACTCAACATGAGTCCACTCGCTCACTGCTGCACTGCTTGTTGTCACTCTGATAGATCGAAAAGTATTAGTGTCTAGTCCAAACTAGTCCTCCAGTCCGACTTCTAGTATTTTTCCTGGCGATCCGATTGCTTTTACAATGCTTGATGGACGGAAGATATTCGTGAAGTTGTTAATTACCTTCATCAAAAGTATCCCGAGGCTCCATTATTCACTCGCTATTGCGACAAGCATAGGTGCCAATATTATGGTATATTTTGTTATCTATTCTTTTACTCCAAGCAATATTTTTAAAACCTACTTTAATTTCTAATATTTTATTCATTGCCCATTTAGGTCAAGTATTTGAATGGGTCAACAAACCTCGATGCATGGCTCAAAGAATATGTCGAGAACTTGGGGCGGGGACAATATGAACAAACACATTCACCTTAGTGTTTAATAATAATGAATCAACAAAGCTTTTGGAACTAGCTAGTCGCTATATAAGTCCCATTTAATTCACATCATCACATATTCGCATGGCTAGACGCTACAATCCATAATCTAGCTAGGCCCACAACAACATATGTAAGTGGTACAAATCAGTCATTTTACATTCAGTTAATGTGAAATCTATTATATAATTAAAGCAACAAGTATGAACTGTCTCCTGCCGTGCCACTCGATGGATTCAGTTTTTTCTTTCAACAAAAAGGTGTCTCCGAATTGTGATCTATGACAAGCTACAGATTTTAGGCGTGTATCTGGTCTGGTCATTCTCCAAGATGGCACCGAGTAGAGTTAGGCCATGTTTAGAACATGTTAATTTCATAGAGTACAATTTCCGCCCGAGGGAATCCTACCAAATTTGTATTTTTCTTATTTAAGGATTATTATAGTATTTTATACGACAAATAATTGTATACATCAGTTATATGATCAATGCACTAATTCCACCCTTAAGTCTCATGCGTAACATATGCATTACGTTTTGTCACTGACATACTAGTTAGTAGTTACATGATACGTACAGTTGAACCAGAGCTTTGATAGCACGATTTCACTGGCTCTGAGGAATATTCTAAGTGCTGGAAGCTATCACCAGCTATCTTGCAAAATAAAGTACTTATCATGTGAAATCATAATGGAAAGAAACGATAAATTTGTCAACATTGATATCTCCAATAGATCTTAATAAGCATGAACCTCCTAGGCAACTTTGCAGTGGACCAATTTAAAAACAAGGAAGCACAAATTATTGGCCTTGTTTTCTACTACTACCGTAATTAGGCTATACCTAATTAGTACAAGGTCATTCCTATTTGGCACAACAAGCTAGCATGTGAAATCATAATGGAAAGAAAGAAACCACCATCTGCAGGAAAAGGACAATAAGTGCACTACTAAGCAACACAGAGAACCGGAGGGAAAATTGAATCTAGGAATTTTTAAGAACGATGGGTACATACTTCCTACTTTATTTGAAGCAGCAGACGTTGTTGACAAAGATGGTTAGTAGAAGGTAATCAAGAACGAAGGCTTGACTCTTGATTATGCTAACCACCTTGAAACATTGAGACAACATGTCATGAAATGCAAGAAAATCATGGAAAAGCATTTTATGAAATAACAATGTATGGGATCTATGACACTGTAAATAGAAGATGACACAGCAAAGTACAACAGTCAATGTGAAGACTCAACATCTATAGATAGATCTCGTAAAAGCAATAAACTCTTGAATATGTGAACCATACTAAGACAATGTGATTAGTCCATACGCGCAGATAGAAGGAGCAAGAGGGAAAATTAGGAGATCTATTCAAGGGATGAAGGAAAGAGGATAGACAATGCACAAAAGGAAAAAAATGTCCGATACCAGTCTCTGTGGGATAAAGAGCTCGGTGAATGCAGCCAACATCACTGGAAGTCTGCAAGAGATATATAAAATAGAAAAGGGCTGCCACAAAGCATATGTCGCGGTTGATGTTGTTGGTATCATCGTTGTTGCCGCCACTAATGTCAGCATTGCAGTTGTCGCCATCAGTGTTAGCATCGTTGTCATTAATGCCATTGTCATCCGGTGCTGAGCCCACATGGGAGGATCCAGTCCCAATCCTGGTCCCTTCCTGTAAGATAAATAGAGTAGGCCAATATTATGAGTCTGCCTTAGCACAATTAAAACCATTAGAAGTGCTAACAGAAGAGCTAAAACAACCCACTGAACACTAGCATTATAAGGCATAAGCACAATTAGAACTATTATAATTGGTAAAAGAACTTCCATTCCTAGCTCTTGCATATAAGTATGAATGCTTTGAAGAATGCGATCAATGTCAATTTCATCAATTGTACTCTATAGAACCTAAAGGTCCAGACATGCTTTAGAGGTAATGTTCACAATGTAGACATTCGTCACAGGAATGCTCACATACCTTGGTCAACTTAATTAAACATTTGACAACTAAACCTGAAAACTTTTCATTTTTCACAGCAAGGGGCTCCGATGGTGTATAGGATGGCCACCTTGAAGGGTCCAAGGGCCTTAGTAAATTAATTAGCATTACGAACAAGGATGTTCTCTCCGCATTATCCTGCTCGAAATGCGACCATTAATGAACGGGCTTCCAGCAAAAAAAAAGATAATGAAAAGGAGTTTACGAACCAGGATTTTAAGCACCGCCACATTTAGAGCCTTAGGTAGTTGGTCACCATCATCCATTTGGGGAACTTTGTCGACCACGAGCCAAACTAGTAGCTCTGCAATAAGGTTTTCTAAAGTACCCTCCTTCACAGCATGAGCAAGACGTGTGATTCTGAAAACCTGTAACATAACCAGAATTTTCTTAAACAGCATCTAACCAAAAATAGGGCAAACACAGGCTGAAAGCCTGAAAGGCATACCTGCATGAGACTGTTTAAAGTATACTTGCATGACCTCGAAGACGCCCCAGAAAGGCCTAAATTAAACGTCTTCTGAACCTGAAATAATAATCATCAGAGGAGTGAGCAGGGTAACAAAAATAACTCCGAAGAAACAACAACGGTTTACCATAACAGCCAAGTATGAAACTAATCTGTCAGCGTCCTTGATGATATATTCAGGCACAGTACTTTCAGTATCAACCATCTGGCCTAGCTCAAGGCCTATAACCTTCATTCCTTCAACGGAAAGAGATGAGGGTACAAATATAGCAAAAGAAAGTAGATTGTTACGGCTAAATTATAACTATACCAAATATAAAGTAGTATCCAGACAACGGAAAGAGAGAGAGTCTATGGGGGAACTATAGGAAGTGAGCAACAGCATGACCTCCTCAGATAAACATGATGCAGTAATATCAAGTGCTTCACGCCAATCTGGAGATACCACTTCCCCGCTTTGTTCTTCTACATCAGAACTACATCCCAGAAATAGTATGAATAAATTTTAAAAAAAGCAAATATTGTCACAAAGAAGCAACGAAAGAACTATATATGTTTTATGCTCAGAGTTTTTCCATCTTGTTTTCAAGCCAAGTCATCTTTGTTATTTCTCGGTGGCTCTATGTGGGGCAAAAGAACAAACAAAAAATCTTGGTAGTTCTCGGGGAACAAAGAACAAACAAGAAATAATCTTGCTGAGCTCCGGAACAAAGAACAAACCCATCCTCTCTAACTGAACATGAATTCGTATTTTCACTTCCATTAAGAATCTCAATTATTTCTCTTATATTAGGCCTTTTCTTTGGGTTTCTCTCCATGCATTTCAGTCCTACTTCAATGCATTGATTTACTTGTCGGCAGTCCTCTTCCAATGATGTGTAATTCGATGTTGTCTGCAACCTTCTCCTCCATTTTTCGGTACCTACCAGCATTTAGAAAGAGAGCTAGAATGAGTACATGCATAAGGTAAAATAGTTAATCATCAATCCTCAACTGTGAAGTACATAAACAAAATTGCTTACAACCTCGATAAATTCCTGGGTGGTTGTACTGTCAGGGTATTTCCTATGCCCTGTCACTATCTCTATGATTATAACGCCCAAAATGAATATATCGACTCTTTTGAGATCATGCCTTTTCTATGTATTACGTGGCATGTATCCACCGCACGACAACATGATTTGCCAGAGTTACAATACAAACAAAACACAATTTACTTGAGAAAAATAGAGCGGTGGATTTCTTAAGAGCTTTGTCTTACAATGATCCTATTAAATTCATAGTGCAAGTACGAAGTTTTTTTCTTCACCAAGAGCCTTGATGCACCAAAATCCGCAATTTTGGGCACCATGTTCTTATCCAAAGAAAATATTGCTAGGTTTTAGATCCAAATGAAGAATAAGTGCACCTCTCCTACCCTCATGCAGATAATGTAAACCCTTGCAAATCCCTCAATTATATTGTAGGCGTCAAGGTTTTTCTATATGGTAGCAATAGCCTTCAAGCCTTACTATATTAGGATGACATACATCCATAAGATGTTTAACCTCACTCAAAAATTGCTTATCGTCCATTCCTGCCATGTTCATAAGCTTCTTCACTGCAACCACCTCTCCATCTTCTTTCTCTCCCTGTTTCACTCTCTTAACATAAATTTGTTTTTCGCCATTTGTGGTAAACATCTTAAAAGCTAGACCATATAAGAATTTCATACCTTGTAAACTGTTCCAAACCCACCATTTCCAAGTATTTGATCTGCGGAGAATTGTTTTGTGATGGCCCTTAGATATTCTAAGTCCACTGTCTTTGGTGTCGAACTTTGATGCTGGAGCTTGTTCAACGCAACGTCCATTTCTGGTTACCAAAAATATACTACATAAACGAGCATAGCATATGAGTTGCTCTAGCTGTTTGTTAATTCCCAGCAAAATAATAAATTGTAATAGTACAGTACAACATAGAACTGATAGTGTAAGAAACTAGAACTAGGACAGATGCTACAAACAAGTGGCAAAATCTCATGTACTCCAACATCAGCTATTAGCCAAATAATCCCAGAACTAGCTTCCAGCTATCGTCATGGCCAGCAGTGCGTTGAATGTGTTTCGTCCCATATATCAAAATTGAGAGTGACTGCCAAGTTCATAATCCTGAAGGACTAAACATACCAAATAAGATTTAATCCATTCTGTTTTACTACTTGGCGGATATCCGTACCCGCTTGTTATTTCACAAAATTGAGAAAGAATCAAAGGAGTCATGCATCTTGGAGAAAACTACATATGAGGGCATGATTCTTAAATCACAAAACACGAGTGAGAGAGAAAGGAGCATTTGCATTACCACAAAGCTTGAGAGGATCTGCAGGGATGAAGGCTATCTGATCACTTCACAATCAAGAGAAAGGAGCTTGGGAGATTCATGGCAGTGGTTGCTCCTTGATGGGATGGGAGACCGTGGGGCGTGGAGGCCGCTGGGCGTGGGGAGCCGTGGGCGTGGGCGGCGGGCGCGGGAGGCGGAGGCGTGGAGGCGGTGGGGCGGGAGGCGGCGGGAGGCTTGGGGCGTAGGAGGCGCGGAGGCGCGGGAGGCATGGGCGGGAGGCGGGGGCGGGAGGCGGGCGGGCGTGAGGCCACGGGGGGGAGGGGGGGGGTGTGGAGGCGGCGGGAAATCATTGCTGGAGCTTGAGCTAGGATTTTGGGAGAGAAAGGTGCGGAACTTTTTCAAGAGCGATGCAAAAATTTCCCACAAGCGTTCCCACGCCGGACCAAACAAAATAACTTACGGTTCTCACCACACAAAATGAATTTTATTGAGAGTTATATAAAACCATCGGTAAAATGTTAATTTTCTTTGAAGGGTACTATTCCGTTACCAAAATAGTAAAACTTGACTGGCCGATGCGGCCCGTCAAATAAAATTGGTGACCGTCAGGTTTTCTTAGCTTTCTAGTAGTGATAGAAGCAGATTTGAATATTCAGTCACTTACCCAAAAACTTTCCTCCACCCACTGCAAACAGCTGTCAAATGGAACCTCTCCTTCAGCAGCGGCGGTATCTTCAGCAGCCTTGTAGTGGCACCATGTCCATGCAGGCTCCCGCCTTCCTCTGTAAGTGACCAAGCCAGGGAAGTGCCATCGAATCAACACACCAATTATGCCATTCGGAAGTCTACATTTGTCACCCCCACCTTCGTCTCGCCATTGCCTGTATATTAGTTTTTTTGAGGTATGCAATTAAGTGGGCTAAATTAGTGAAAGTGTAAATAG
This sequence comes from Phyllostachys edulis, assembly GCA_036346405.1. Lineage (NCBI taxonomy): Eukaryota > Viridiplantae > Streptophyta > Magnoliopsida > Poales > Poaceae > Phyllostachys > Phyllostachys edulis. The sequence continues at coordinate 155,621 of JAYEVD010000905.1, forward strand.
TTTCTTACGTGTCGCCAACAGGAACGATGACAGTCTTCTCCTCCTCTCGGGTTGGTCGTCGTGGTAGGTTCGCAGGTCCTCGCATCCAAAAGTCTTGTACCTCATGGTGCTCATCCTCCTCACCCTCCGCCGCCTTAGGGTGCTCTTCCTCCTCACCCTCCGCCTCACAGTGCTCATACTCCACATCATCAGCACGCGAGGGCTGCGGGGTACAGGAGCCTGATCTACTAGAGGTAGACCGCCTGCTGCCCCCTTGAGAGGCCACGGCTGCCCCTCTGCCTCCTCGAGGGGCCATGGCTGCCCCTCTGCCTCGTCGAGTGGCCACGATCGCCTTGTGCCTCTGGAGGGCATGGCTGCCCTGTGCCTCTGGAGGGGCCGAGGCTGCCCCGATCCTCTTGGAGGCCGCGGCTGCCCTCTACCTCTGGAGGGCCGTGGCTGCCCTCTGCCTCCTCGAGGGCGCGTGCCCTCTGCCTTCTCGAGTGGAAAACAAGCGTCTGCCTCGACTAGAGTATGCTGCCTCGCCACTCATATTTTGGTGTCCTAAAATGAAATGAAATAAAATAAATCAATTAATATAGCGTAATCAAGTAAGCTCATAGAAAAATGTAATATAACATAATCAAGTAAGCTCATACAAAAAATTAAAAACATGCAGCAAATAAATGGAAGACATACAAGATCATGCTCAGAAGTAGTCATCTACAATGGGATCCTCCGTGGATGGGCCCTCCAAAATGTCATCGTCACTATCATGAGGTGTTGACTCAACCTCATCCCCTTCGGTGCCATCAATGTCTAAGCGATTAAGTAGTTCCAAGTCCTCTTGGTTTACAACCTCATCGGCATCGATTTGAATATCATCTATGTGATCGTCCTCTTCCCCAATTATTATTTCAAAAGTCCCTGGTAGTCCATCTTCTTAAAAGAATAGGTCAACACCATTGTTGGTCTCCATGTTGTAGTCTTGCTCACTAGGGGTAGGTAGTTTACCATATGGTTGCACCTTATGTACTACCCACCAATCCACTGGACTACTCATAGTTTTGCATGGGCACGGGATGTAGTATACTTGGGTGGCTTGCTGAACCACAATAAATGGGTCATTGCCGGTAGGATTGATTGATGTGCAACTTCAACTTGCCCAAGTGATGTATCCCGTCGACTCCCTAAACGGATGGAACCAATGACATTTGAATAACATAAGTTTGAGAGGTTTGCTACCATGGAAATATAGTTCAATTATTTCTTCAATTACTCCATAGTATTCAACAGTGTATCGCTCCCATCTTGTCCTGTAGTCACCAATCCACTGTTAATTGTTGTTGCATTAGGCCGTTCCTCTCATGTGTGGATGTTCTAAGCGGTACCCATTCACATCAGAGATACTATAGGACAAAGACCCGAGTGTGGCATCCTTGAGCAACTTGCTTCAATTCATTGCTCATAGACTTGTCCTTCAAACTCTACAAAGATAAATAGAATGTGTTTCATGTATTAGTTCCTCTTTACTTAGTAAATATTACGTGCAAGGGGAGTAGCTAATAGAGAAGTTACTCGATAGAACCAAGTTGGGAAATTAGGTTTACAATTCAAAGACCCTTCCTAAGAAGGGTCTCAACTTGTTTTTCGGATGGGTCTCGACGTTGCTTCCACTCGCTCCTAACAAATTCCCTATAGACAACAAGACAAGTAGATTAAAACACTCATGCATCAATTATTGGGAAAAAATAATTGTTGCATACCTAATGTAATCATCCGCTTCGGAGAGGTTGGTAAAGACATACAACATCGCAGTCAACCACTCCTCCCGCGATAAAACTTTGGGAGTACCACCGCTGAAGTGTCACCACTTAGGTGAAGAGGCTAAGTTGGCAATTATTTTGAGGATGCCAATATTGTATCGTGAGGTTTGATTGTGCACCGTCGTAACATTGTCGAGAAAGTATATTGATGTGAAATGGGAAATTTCCTCAATTATGTACGCCTCCGCTATGGATGCTTCAACACGCGATCGATTTTTTGCTTTGCCTCGTAGTTCCTTTTGTTCCCTCTCAATTGGATACATCCATCGGTTTTGCACTGGTCCCCCCATTCTAGCTTCATAGGGTAGATAGAGAATCAAATGTTGCATTGGATTGAAGAAGCCAGGTGGAAAGATCTTTTTCAACTTACAAAGCAACACAGGTACTTCACGCTCCATAGTTGATATTACCATAGGATCTATCTCTTTCGCACATAGCTGTCGATAAAAGAAGCTCAACTCCGCCATCACTTGCCAAACACACTCGGGGACATAGCCACGGATCATCACAGGTAAAAGGCGTTCCATGAATATGTGGTAGTCATGGCTCTTTAGGCCATTGATGCGCATGGTAGCTAAATTCACTCCTCTCCTTAGATTTGCTGCATACCCATCAGGAAACTTTAGGGTCTGAAATCATTCCAAAATCTCCTTCCTCTGAACCCTAGTTAGGCAATAACTAGCTCTTGGCTTCTCCCACTTGCCAGTAGCTGGCTTATGGATCATATTCAGCGAGGGCCTGTTGCAAAGCTCCTCCTGATCAAGGCGAGCCTTCACATTGTCCTTCGTCTTGTCTGGAATGTCAAAGAATGTGCTAAATATGACCTCTGCAACATTCTTCTCATTATGCATTACATCTATGTTATGGGGAAGAATGAGCTTATGGAAGTATGGCACCGCCACAAACTTGAAATGTGAGTCCAATTGTGCTCCTCACCATATTTCTAACCCATCACCATCATCAAGAGGCTTCAAAGCATCTAGTCGTGCACGAACCTCCTCACCGCCAGACGACGTGGTGGTCCCTGCATGAACAGCAATATTGGCCCTAAATCCGGTTGTGTCACTTCAATTCGTGGTCAATTGGAAGGAATTGACGATGACAATCAAAGAAGGAGTGCTTGCGACCATGCTTTAGCCAATGACCACGCAACGCTCTCCTCAGATTGGGCATGGCATCTTCCCATGTATGAGACCACCCACGTAATATCCGTCAGACACGGAAGTCATGCATGGATGTGTGGTACGCGACCGCATGGTGAAGTTCTGCTTCAATGCCCGATCATATGTCACTATGCCTTGTTCCCAAGTATGTAACAATTCATCCACCACCGCTCTATGAATACACTCATATTCTTCCACAGGTACTCGGGACCGTGGATTATCAAGGAAAGGAATATGTATCGCTTCGCATGCAAACGCCGGTGGGAGGTTAAGGGAATGACAAACACAAAGCAATTTGTATGGTGCAACCCCCATACCAAATGGGTTAAACCCATCGCTTGCAATTGCAATTGAACGTCCGAGGCTCATGACAAACTCTACATAGTCACTTGGTCAAATTGCTTCCATGCTTCACCATCGATGGGTGGACCATCTTGTCATTATGGTACCGAACGACCATACTTGTGCCATACCATTTGTTTGGCTGAAATCTCGCACATGTATAACCGCTGGATTCGTGGCACAAATGGTAGATAGCGAAGTATTTTTACGCCAATAGGAAGTCGCCTTCCGACCATCACCGAGTCAACCTCAACAAACCTAGACTCACCACACTTATCACAAGTGATCTTTCTCCACATTCTCATTCCTAAATAGCATGCAATGATTTGGACAAACATCTATCTTCTCATATGGCATATTTAGTGCGCTTATCAATTTCTTGGCCTCATACAAGTTAGCGGGCGGTTTGTGATCATCTGGGAGAAGAGTGCTAAACACGCTTAAGAATGCATCAAAGCAAGCAATGCTTGTGCCGAATCGAGACTTGACAAACAAGTAGTCGTGTGATGGCATCTAGTTGGGACACTGTGTGTGCCCATGAAGTGGTTGACTCATTGCGGACAACATATCAAAGAAAGCCCTTGTTGCGTGCTCGGTTCTTCCTCAACAGTGGCCCATATGCATGACGCACATCATCTAGCATGTCTTCTATCCTACTCTCATTGTGACCGCCATCGTCCGTTTCTTCCCTTAGCACATCCGACCGCTATGTTGTGACTCGCCGTGATACACCCTGCGGTATAGCCTGCCTAAATCCGTACTTGCACAGTGTGCGATCATTGTTGCCCTCATTTGTGGCCGTGTGTTGAACAACGAGAACAAGGGCACAACACACCCCGTCCATTACGCCTAGCAAATGCTCGATCCACAAAATCACGACTTTTCCATCCATTCTTGGGCATATCACCCATCGCTCACGCCCAATGTACATCCAACTACGATCCTCAGCCATCCTAGTGTACAAAACATAATGCATATTTTAATCCAACTTTTATTTATGTCAAAAATTACAACTACAGAGCTAGCTAGAAGCTACCCTATGATGCATGCCCTATATATGTACACTAAAACAGATTGACATGAAGACAATATATATGATCAACGGAGCATAAAAACACTTTCTTTCAAGCAATATGAATACCTTTATTTATTAACACGTTAATGTAGCATTGTAATGACAGCATATCAATCCACCATAAATGGACAACACAAAAGAAAATAAGCAAACTTTATTTCTTTTTGCACTTATCCATTACCTTCACAAGACTTCTTGAGCCGAGGAGCCGAGGGAGCTACGGTGGGGAAGATGGTGCACTGTGTGTGTCGGTGGAGGCGATCAAGGGGAGGCGGCATCACCGTATTGAAAACCATGAGCTATATTAGGACAAAATCGCACTTAAGCATTGAAATTTAGACAAAACAAAAAAATCGCTACACACAAACTAATTAAGTTTGCACGGGAATGTGTACGTTGAAAGTGCTCTGAACCAATCGTTGTTTCATGTTTGTCCATATTGATATAGCTCAACAAATTGTGCGGCAATATCATTTTCTAGTACTATACCCATTAATAACCCGAAAGGGGAAGAAAATATCAGCTCATGAGTACTTAACTTTCTATCTCTATTCCAATTCCTACTCAAGTGATCTTTTTCCCTAGAAGAAGATCATCTACAATGAATACTTATTTACTTGGTACACTATACTGCTACAAGTGCTAGAAAAGGTCTACCTAACATTCAAACTATCTAAATCATCATTTGATCAAAATGATAAAAATAATAATATCAGAAGCTCACACGATGCTAGTTTCAATTAACATGATAGTCTCAAAGGAAACTGGAATGGATAATGACTAATGAGTTAATCAATTGCCGTGCCATTTAAAACATTGAGAGAAAATATCAATCCTAAGCTGCCCCTGCCCTCTCCACAATCATCAAAATCAAGAACTATGACCCAACCAATAACAACAAATTTTGGACCAACCACATTAGGACATTCCTACAAAGATAATTTCAGATCGACAAGCCCAAATTTCATTTGTTTACAACCGGCAATGCCCTATGTAGATAACAAAAATTCCATCTAAACCACTCAAGAAACCAAAACATAATAGCAATCGGTAGCACATAAAACAATGATCAATCAAAACATTACATTAAGTAATAGAGTCTTGAGTCATCTATCATAACAACTCCAAATTCAAAACAAGAACATACGTGCATAGCCATGCATAGATACAACCGGATGCTAAGTCGCACCAAGTAAGCTAAAACAAGCGAATCCACTAAAATCTATGGCCATCCAACAAAGCTATATTAGGACAGAATCGGCACTTAAGCATCGAAATTTAGACAAAACAAAAATTTTATTGAAGTGAAGTGTAGATGTGGGCATTGTTGGACATACTTAATCTTATGGACCTTATACAAGACATATAATACGGTAAAAACCCTAGAGCTCATTCTCTCAAGGAACCAATGAGGAACCAAGGAGTTTGTATTGGTTAGTAATAAATCTTTCCTTGGTTCTTCAGGTCGGGTCGGTCGGCTTTAATTACAATAGCTCGATCCTTTCTCATCCGAGTTTTTATCTTCTTTGATGCATGATCTTAATTATATTACTTATATATACCGTGTGTTTTTATTCGAGTCTTTCTTTTTGAAGGGTTGTCTTTCATGTTTCATTTATCTCAGATGTTGCATGATATGCATATGCTAGTGTTGTGGAAGGAAACTAGAGTGATATATGACAGGGGAAAGAAGTTCATGATGATGCCATCGCCTCTTTGCTTGTATACACTATAGTTTACTCTTACTCCTCATGCATCGATCTAATTTTCATCTAGCTAGCTCTGCATGGAGGTCTTAGATTGTTATCATATGACCGAGAGATAAGAAAGGAAACAAATGAGTATACCACTCTCTGCTTGCATCTCTCTCTCTCTCTCAATATGTGTGGACATGCATGCATGTAGTGTAATGGAGCAACTTTTGCAAGGGCGGAACAGAAGGCTTTTCCATTAGATATGTCCATACTAATTTGTTTTGTTGAACTGGCCATACTAATTCTAATTCCTGTTCTTGTCAAAACACAAGACCTCGTGATAGCTATCTATCGCATCACGACTTATTCCAATTTGACACTCGATTGGTAACAAAGATGTAAGAAATCAAGGCTTCAATATTCAAACCCATGTACGCACACGCACTACATATATACTTGCATCTCACTAATCTAGCTACAAACACAAGTGGCGCTAATCAATTAGAAGACAAGTAATCTAGTGTTAGTCACCTAAGCGTAATTGTACTAGTATTATACATGCATGAGATTTTGACCTTCAAGATTGACCTCTCAAATCCTATGTATCCTATGTATTACATGCTTAATTAATTATTACGAGGTGGAGTCGGGCTTACCTCACGGACCGAGGATGCGCAGAGCTTGAGGGGCGGCGCTCGGCCGGAGGAGGGAGCCGGGAGGCGGAGGCGAGGCGGCGGCCAAGGAGGACTGATCCGGGAGGCGGAGTCGGGCGGCGCTTGCCTGGAGGAGGTAGCCGGGAGGCGGAGTTGGGAGAGCGCCACGAGGAGGAGCCGGGAGGCGGGCGGCGCCAAGGAGGAGGGAGCCGGGAGGCGGAGTCGTGGCGGCCCCGGGAGGAGGAGGCAAGGCCGAGGGAGGTGGGGGAGGAGACGAGGGGAGGCGCAAGAAGTGGGCATGGCGCCGACGAGGCAATGATGGCAAGGGTGATGAGGCGTGGAGGCGGCGGAGGACGGGAGGAGCGGCGCCGTGGGGGATTGGGAGAGGAGAGCAGCGTGGGGGGTTTTGGGGAACGCAGGTTAGAAACGAACAGCACGCATGTGGGGAAAAAATGGCGCGACCGGATAGTTTTAGCTCCGAGTGTCGACACTCGGGACATTGTTGCTCCGTCAAAGTTTCCCTAGTGTCCGATTGGACACTCGAAACGTTAATTTCAGTGTTTTCTTCGATTACGAGTGTTTCAGAAGGCACTCGGGAAGTTCCCAGTGTATTATTCAAAACACTGGAAACTTCTGAGCACTCGGGAAATTAGACGATTCTGGTAGTGTGACAGGGAGATGCATCTGTGTAATGTAGTAACTTTCTTGGAAGCAGCTAAGCATATATGCTATGGCATTGTCAATCTAAAGTTGCATACACAGATCCCTATTTGTGGTCAAAATTTGAGCTTCTTTTAGTTTTTTATTTGTGAAGGGAGAAAGTTAGTGTTCTGTGGTCGTGCATGCATGTAGACGTGTTTTTAGCTTCTGAAGGTCGAATCAGGAACTCATCAAGAACATCTTGATTCAGTGTGGGCTACCGTTGAACATTGTTTAGTTGCCTTTTCTTTCTTTTGCTTGAGAAATTTTAGACCGCTAGCGAGTCCCTTAACCATCCATGTTTATAAATATGTTAATTTTGTGAAGCTTTTGGAATTTTGTCAAATTCCATGGGGTATAATGGAATCAAAACAAACTAGTGTAGTGTATATTGAAACGTTTTGCTCAAATTCCTATGGTTATGTGAAAATATTTCTCAAAATTATAGTTATGTGTTGCAACTTCGTGTCAAAATGCACGGGGTTTTCATCGCAAGAAAAATGCATGGGCTTTTGTAAAAATTCCTGTAAATAAAAGAGGAATCGTTGAAACTAAATGGGCCATTTAGTTACTTTGTCCAAGTTGAAGAAAAGATCATGTTCCAGCCACAAGCCCACACGCACTCTGACAGCCCAGCGCCCCAGCCCATCTGTGTTCTTCTCTTGCATCTTTTTCCCCAAGGAAATTTGAGCTATCAACTAAGTTGGTTGAGTGGCACTGTGGCAACGAGCACATTGTTAGTCAGGCCTTGTTTGGAACACAATTTCTTTTCTTTGATCCCTGCAGGTGAAGAATTGTTTCATACGAAATTCTAGCAAACTTTCGTATGAAATTGGATTTACATTATGTACAAGATTACTTTTTACAACAATATTTTGTTTGTACAAAATTATTCTGAAAAATTGTTTGCACAAAAATATTCGTATTTTTTGTACAAAATAATTTCGATTCAAAATTTTTACAAAAAATGGATTTGCACATATTATGCAAAATTACTTTTTACAAATTTATTTTTTGGACAAAATCTTTGTCTGTACAAAATTATTTTCGGTGCAAACTTTTGGTACATTTTTCATCAAATTTCCAAAGATTTTTGTGTACATGTTTGTGAACAAATTTGATTACAAATTTCTGAGCACTTCAACCATGGTTCGGTACACAAACACAGAGAGAGGGGGAGAGATTATGATGGCACACAAAGGGAGAGAGAGAGACGGCGGATCTGTGGCCGGAGATAAGGGCAGGGGTGGTCCCAGCTATAGGGCGAGGGTGGGCGATCGCCCGAGGTAGCCGGCACTAGCGAACCCCCACCCCTAGCGCCGGCGGTCCCCTCCCCCCCCCCCCCACCCCACCTCCGCTCCCCAGCGCCGGTGGTCCCTGCTCGGCTGCTCCGTTGCTAGTTAAGCCACAACCCAAACCAAATCACTACATCTACTGGCTGGCTAGGTTGCTTTGGTCTTTCTCACTTCCCTGGTTCCCCAATTTACAAACTCCACTCTCTAACCGTAGGCGGCACCGTGGTGGCGAAAGCAAGAAGCCAGGCTAGGTGGCACCGCAACAGTCGGCTCAAGAAAGCGGCACTGCAGCTGCCTCTGAGCGAGGCGAGGGGGGTGCGTGGGGGGACGACGACATGTCGGCGTCGCTACGTCAGCGAGGTGAGGCTGTGGCGCCGTGCCATGAGGCGTGAGCCACTAAGCCACCCACCCGCCCCTGCTTATCGCCTGTCGACCTCGGCTCGGCCAGAACAGAAGACTAGAAGGTTAAAGGAAGAAGGCTAATTGGCTAAGAGAAAGTGAGAAGGGCAGTAGAAAATAGTAATCAAGATGGCTTCTCCTAAGTCGAAGGGCAAAGATAAGAATTGGAATGGTGAATACTGTGAAAACGCTTAGCAAACCACCTGCAGCAGGAACATACGCTCATTTTAAGAGTGGGAAAATGTAGTGAGGTAAAAGATGGCATCTTGTACATACTGAAACAAGGTGGCAACTCGGGAAACTATCTGGGATTTACCAATTTGTTTGGTTGTGAGCGGGTATGTGTATGGCCTTATCACTCCACTGAAGATTACGCCATCCATCTACATTTCCATGGTAATGGAATAGCGTGACCGTGTAGTTTTCATTCAAAAACTACACGAAGTAAATGGTGAAGATCATATTAGAATAGATAAAGCGCCCCCCAAACACACACACACAAATAGTTAACGTTAAAGGGAAGGAAAAGTTGAGGCAAAACACAGACCATACGAGTCCACATCTTGCATTTGTGAAATGCCGACTGCCATTGCCAAGAGAGCATTATAGTTATCATTCTTATTCTGCAGGTATGAAGGAGTATACATTAGAAACAGAGCGGCTAAATACCAGAGACAATATGACAATAAAATGCTGGACACAAGACCCACATTGTGATCTTTGCCCTGCAATCGAAACGATTGATCACATTATTCTGCGTTGTAAACTGGCTGACAGTCTGTGGAGTAAACTGGGGCTTACAAGTGAAGCGAACTCCTCAAACAACATACTACAATTCATGGAAAAGATTATGGCAAGTGATACAAGTGTTCATAAAACTTGGCCAATCTGCTTTGCAGCTTGTGCGCATACAATGTGGATCATGAGGAACATTCGGATCTTTCAACACTCCCAGGGAAATGCAATGATATTATATCAGAAGATCCAGGAATCGATCACTCTTTGGCTGCACAGGATTAAACCCAAGTATCATAATATCATTACACAGTGGTGCCAACTCCTTTTGTAACTACACGCTCAGATGTACCTGTACCTTTTGTTTTTTCCTTCTTTTCTTCTTTCTTTTCTTCTTATCTTACCTTTGTAACTTTGTTTGTTAATCATTGCAATATAATGGTCATAAGGTAGAGATTTGTCTACCTTCTTACGTCAAAAAAAGAAACAGAGCGGCCGAATGAATCACCTGCAACCAAGGAACTTGCAACTTGAACGGTGGATCCTAGAAATGCATAACTTATGCTGTTAGGACGCTGCTACATTTGTACGAAAGAAACGGGCAAGTTTCCGGAAACAAAAGGAGGACAACCGAAATAGTTGCAACTAACAGCACACAATTAAAGCTGTAAGCACAATACCTGAGCTGAGCTTAACCAGTTTGCTACCAAGCTGCAACAGTGACAGTTAATGAGCACCAATACACAAACACCTAGGATCATTCAGCGTGCATACCAGAAGTCCGGATTTTCCCGAAAGTGCCAAAAATACTCGGAAAATAGGAAAACACTCGAAAGAAGTTCCCGAAGGCCGACACTCGGGAAATAGCACTCGGGATAGATTAGTCGGGATAAAAACAGTTTCCAGAGTGTTACACTCGGGAACTCAAACTTTCCCGAGTGCAAATGTATACACTCGGGAAAGACAAAACACTCGGGAGAAAATCTGCATCTCGCCGCTTGTTCTACCGTGAACGAACCTTTACCGAGTGTGCACACTCGGGAACGAGCGAACTAAACACTCGGGAAAATTATGTCGGATCCGAGAGGGACAAAAGGAGGAAAAAAAATTGCCACGTGGTTAACTTGTCCCGAGTGTCGACACTGGAAAGTTTTGGCATAGTTCCCAGTGTCGACACTCGAATTTTCTAACAAAGCACCAACCTATTTTCCATTAATTTTGTACATTCGATTTTGCATTTAATTTTGAACTATTGACGAAAACTCAGCAATCAAATAATCCATACATTCCACAACAAGGATTAGTTCGACGAGACAAAGATATCTAAAAAATCTTTCATGCTCTCAATTTCCTTTTGGTTACGAACTTACGATGTTGTGCTTCTTTTCGTGATATGGCTACTTGAGAGACCCATATATCAGACACAAGATAGCATGTATATACATCGAATTTAACTGAACTTGATGTGAGGCAAAGGAATGTACCTGCATACATATTACATTCATGACGAAGACACGAGAAGACAAGCAAATACTATACATCCGATCCCCAAAATGGGCGAAAATTCTCCTTTTTAATGACATGATGGCGATTTCAACTCCAATGCTGCTCCAGAAAAACCACAGGCTACTTTGGAATTGAACAGGAAAAAGAAAACTGGAAGTCGGTAGACAGACATTCAGATTATCTTATTGATCGTACGAGTCATCCCGCAAAGAAAATAAAAGTAAACCTTAAACAACGCAAAAATGAAGCAATTTAATAATGATAAAGACTTTTAACAAGAACTATTTTGCAGCAAGCAACATTTAGTTAATAGAGTATTAGTAGTTTAAATGAACGCAATTGCGTAATTCAGAGTGGCAATGTATTGATGTGGGCAGAATACTAATCTGGGTTGAAAGCAAGCTAGGATGCATCTTTTGCTTGCGATTGCAACACCTCAAAGTTATGTGAGATGACCATTAGTTTATCATTTTTGTTTTAAAATTTAAAGAAATGTCTGAGGATCGGATTTCTATTTCACATTACGATTGTTAAGAGCACCAAAAAACCAGCCATGGGATAAATAAACCTACAAACTAGTAAGATTTGAGAAGAAAATAGCAGTAAGACCATTGAAGAAATTAACACTACTTACACTGGTTAGAAAGAGAGCAGTGAAGACTGAAGAGTTGGAGAACACTGAACAACGACTACTGATATTTTAGTCTGGAAGCTTATAAATCACACTCGGACCATAACATTCTTACAAACACCGTGATAAAAGGTATATTGTTCATCAGAACCGGAGACAAGATAAAAATGTTCAAATCCTTCTTCAACCATAGGCCCTGAATAATCTATTCAAAGGTGCACCAACAAAATGATAGTACTAGTTCTTTAAGTGTTTGTAGACATTAATTTGCAATAAGCAAACTCTATTAGTATCAACGTATTTTATATGTGAGCCGCTATAATAGTTTTTTTTCCTTGTTTTTTTCGTTATTTTCAAAAGGTAGCATCCCATTCTCTCTCCTTTTTTGTCACTCCTCTCTTCATGCATAATCATACAGGAGGCCCACATTTTTACTCCTGTGCCCCACATCATGCCCGTCTTTTACTAACAAATTCCTAATTTCATTGTTTAAACCATTTTAACTGCAGCAATAACAAACCAGTAAAAGTTAAACATTGTCATTGCTAACTATCATCCAATCATAAATTCTTTTGTAGCAACCATAATATCTTTAAGTAAAATGTGTTTTGGATGCCATGTTAGAAAGCAGATATCAAGTTTGTTTATTTTATAATTAAGCGGTAAAGTACATCCAACAATCTAAGCTTGAAGTTTGAAACAAAGCTGCAAGAATAAAATCCACGATCTCGGACAAGTCCGAACACTTACGAAGGGGAATTTCTGTCCTTCCCCGCCACTCTTCACGTGCCTTAAATGGCTTCTCAATAAGCGCAGCAATTTCTACACACAAAGATGCATTTGTACTCTTCATCCCCAAAATCGGCATTGCTTTTGCTTTCTTGTCCCATGGGTTCCAAACAACTGCATTCAAAGAAAAAGTTGCGATGATATACCATGGAAGTAAACAAAACAAAAGGGCAAAAGTGTCACGCCCTGAGAGGGAACGCAACCAATAACTGTGATAAACTGGTGGTCGAGGCCTTGGAGCCCTGCACTTGAACGGTGTTGTGATGCAACTCGGTCAAGCACAGATGTGTAAATAAGAACCCAACCGAGAGAGAGGAAGAAGATATATAATTTCGCTGCCCTTTATTCATAATCTCATACCCTCATTTAGAGGGTTTACAACTAAAGATAAGATATCTTCCTTTTAACTAACACAATCTCCTAATTTATCTGAACTTCCTAAAATCCTAACTTAATGAGCAAGGAGCAAGGAGCCATGGCCCTTAGGTTGCGCTGGTGCTTGGTGCATTGGTTCCAGCCGCAACCCTAGGGCCTAGGCCCACGCCGCCGATCATCAATTCCACATGACAAAAGGCAACTATGCTATATGTAATTTAGAAACCGAATTTGACACAACGGCACCATAATTCAAGAAAAAAGGAAGCTAACTCACCAACATCGAAGTCCTCTTTCCTTAAAACATAAGTTCTTTTCTTCTCATGGTCAATGATCACAATCTTTGGTGGAGCACTTAAATATACCTTGTCTACCTTAGTAATCAACATTCAATGTAATTAGTTTCTCAACGCAATGGCTCCAAACTATGTAACATACACAAAGCTTACTTGATTCTAATACAACTGCATCTCCTTGTTCAAGACAAATGAATCTTAGATTGTAGGTTGTCAAGATAGTCCAAGGTCTCCAAACCCTCAACCCGCATTTATTTGGAATGTGAAAACATGTTTCAGGAAAAAAAAACAATGTAGTAGCCAAGTTGTCCATATTCCGAGTATCTACTCGCACATCCAAATAATATTGGAGTGTTGAGTCCTAAAATGGTTCATTCAACATGACACGGTATTATTTAAAAAAAACAAATATCACAGATCACACAGTATTGAAGAGAGTGTGGTATAAGTTACATTCCTCTCCAATCAAGGATGTAAGAAACACCCTAAATAACTTCATAGAAACGAAACATAAACATTAGGCAAGCAAATACCATTCTAAATGGATACATCAACATAGCCAAGTGACTATTAAAGATTGCTACTCACCGCAAGGGATTAATTATCGCATGCAAGATGGAAGCATGTGAACTATCTAACATCAAATTGGAGAACAAATAATTAGCCAAAGATGTTACACTTATTTCTATCATTAAATCAAGTATCATAAAACAAATCAAACGTCCGAATTTATGTACAAAGAATCGATATAGATCATCTCACAAGAGCATCTACACATATATCTCTTAGTTCATCACATATGCATCACAGAGCGAGGAAATGGAGAGAATCTGGCAGGTTCACCTCGGTGCAAACATCGCAGACCATGGCGGTGGTAGCCCGCATCCAACACAAAGATTCACCACTCATATCACCTAGCAACCGACATCTATCCGCCTCTTCATGCATAAACAACCGTAAGCCACATCAAGAAAGGGAAATCAGATACCAATGAAAGCAAAACAAAATGAAAGGGGGTTTGCTAGGGAGCAATGAGCGAGGCCGAGCCGAGCAGAGGCGGCGCTGCCTACCGCCGCGCCTGAAGGAGGAGGAGGCCGTGGGGAGCTGCGAGAGCCGTGGCGCTTGACCGAGCCGGCAATGACGGCCGAGCAAGACATCGGTATGTGAAGCAAAAGGCAACAAGCGCGGCAAGAAAGGGGAGCCGGGAGACCGGCGGGCGGCGATCGGGCGCAGAGAGGTGGCGGCGGCCGGGCTGGCACAGCCGAGGCGGCCGAGGGGGTGGAGCTGAGGTGGCGGGTGCCAGGGAGAGGGAGGGCAGGGAAAGCCGGGAGGAGGAGGGAGAGGCGCCGGGGGGGGAAGGGGAGGCCTTGGCGCTTCGCTACTCGGGAGGGAGGAAGGGGAGGAGGCGGGAAGGGGGAGGAGGGCTGCGCGCCGGGAGGAGGAGGAGGCGGCAATGAGGATTGAGGAGGAGAGGGGAGGCGGCTGTGGGTTAGGGTTAGAGGTAAAGAGGCGCGGCCAGAAAAGAAGAGGCGCGGACGGGAAAAAAGAGGCGGGACGGAAAAAAAAATGGGCGCAGACGGAAAAAAATCGGTCCCGAGTGTTTGTGTTTTGATACACTCGGGATTGTATTTTATTTCCCGAGTGTTACGGAAACACTCGGGAAAGTTTATTTTACCGAGTGTTTACTTCTTGTCCCGAGTGTCCTATGAAACACTCGGGATCTGCCCGAGTGTTTTTATTCAAACACTCGGGAAATACATAGACACTCGGGAAATACATGTTTTCTGGTAGTGGTGATTTCCCGGAAATTAACCAACTAGTCGTGAGTAGCTGGAAAGTTAACAAGGCAGGCGCTGCTAAGTAGATGGAGAGAGAGTAAGATAGGTAGTGCACTGCCGCTGCGCTCCTTGGTCTTGGGAGCGGAGTCCCAGAGCGCGCGGAGGTACATGTCGGATTGGGACTCGACAATCCCGCGCGGCAAGCCCTCGGCGCCAGCCTTCCTCCTCCAGGGACCGTGGTTCTCCGTGGCGAAGCCGCCCCTCCCAAGATCATCCTGATGGATGGCACGGGTTTGTCCAATTAAATCAACGAGCGGCACCTCAAGCAAGATTAGGGTGACATGAGATAAAACGAGGTTGCGGGAGGCTAAAAATGGAAAGCTGGGAGAGGGAGAGGGACCTTGAGGTGATGGTAGTGGATCTGGAGGGACGAGAGGATGATGAGCTCGACCAAGCCCGCGAGGAGGCCGCAGGAGGAGGTGCGGTGCAGCGGATGCTTCACGCGCTGGCGGGACGAGGCTCTCTAGCTACCCTCTAGGCCTCCCTTGGCTCGGCAAGGGAAGGAAGGCTCGAGAGGGTTCTAGAGTAGGGGAGAGGGGGAATGAATCCACATCCGCCATCACCATCAAAGCCGGAGGCCTAAGGGCCGAGCCGAGGCGAAGCGTGATCGAGCAAAGCATGGGGCCGAGCCGGGCGGCAGAGCTGCACTGGCGCGCCCAGAGGCGCCGGGCGAGGGGCGCACTCAGGGCAGCGATGGCCACCGGAGGAGGCGACGCTAGAGGAGCCGAGCGCAAGAGCGCAGGCGCGGAGACCATATCGAGTTGGGTGGGCCAGAACCGAGCGGCAAGCGGGCCGCATGGGCGGGCGTAGGCAACGCCATGGGGGGAACCGAGAGAGGGAGCGAGGCGGTGGATCGGCGAGGGGGAGACGGCGGAGGGGCCGAGCACGTGTGAGGAGGAGGCGCCACAGGCGCAATAGAGCAGCAGCCAAGAAGGAGACGGCAGAGAAGAAATAGACTGGGGATCGAGTAGGGTTAGCGCAGCGAAATAAAATGCGGGGCAGTGGAAAAAATGGCGGCTGTCTCTTCCGAGAATTTTTTTATTAATTAACTTTGTTTGAATTTTATTTTAAAGTTAACTCGACGCACTTTATTTCCAATTCTGACATCTTTAGTCACACCATCACCCGTGGCGTGACAAAATAACACTATCACGCCAGCCCATTTATGGTCAAACTCTTGTCACGCCACTGGAAGTGGCATGACAATATTATTTAGTCACGTCACAACTAGTGGCGTGACAAAAAGTGCTATTTTGGGGACTAATCCTGATGTGTGATAATGTTGTTTTGTCACGCCACCACCCGTGGCATGGCCAAAGAGGTCAGAATTTGAAATAAAGTGCGTCGATGGTTAACTTTAAAATAAAATTCAAAAAAAGTTAGTTAATGAAAAAAGTTCCTCTTCCGACGGATTCTATTTTACCATGTTCAGATCTGTGGGTATCCCGCTTTCAAATGCACGATTACTATCTTCTATCTTTATCTCTCGAGTGTATTATAAACACTTGGAAAAATTATTTCAATTAAGTATTGACTTCCTATCTTGAGGGCCCCATAAAATTCTTACAGACACTCGGTAAACACGTAGGCACTTGGAAAATAAACGGCTTCCGGTAGTGATTTGTTTGGTGATTCCTGGAATTTGATTTGCACGTGCGTTTACGTACGTCACATAAATCACGGGAAGAGATTTCGTATTTGCAAACCCATGTTTGAAAAATGACCACCATGCATTAGTTGTACTATGTACGTCTAGCTAGCTAGTACTCAACTGCAAAATTTCAGATTGATAGACATCATATTCCTATGTTGCAATATGTGGTCCATTTCTTAGAGAGGCAAAATGGCAATATAAGTAAACTCTACTGCACGGCTTTGTATGACCAAGCGCTCTAGCTCATAATCGTTGATTTAATTTAAACTCCTCGACTATTCAACTAATCAACTTTACGAAATCATGGCCCCTTGTTTAACCTTATTGTTCAATTTCATTTGAACACTTTATTACTAGTTAAGTTTTTCCCACGTACATACATACATACATATATATAGAGAGAGAGAGAGAGTTCCCATTCATTTTGCACCTCGATCGTGTGGCTACACTCTTGCAACCATGCATCAACCATACTTTGGCTTTGTTCAAAAGAAAAAGTCTTTTTTTCAATCCTGAACTTTGGTCTTGGTCCAAAAACAACTTTGAACTGTGAATTGCCTCAAACATCTGTGATGCATGAACACGATAAGGAGGCAGCGAGTCTGTGTCGGACATGGATATGGCTCCGACATGGCACGGAGTAGAGGATGGAGAGTTGGCATGGCTGGAGCTTCTGGAACGGGGACTCACTGCCACTAGGATAGAGGCATAGAGCTATGTGTGTAGTACGTGTGTAGCTTCGCGTACTCGTGGAGGAGCATCATGACCGATTCATCAAGCAGGAACTCATGCGTACACGTGGGGGTGTGGTTGCTTGGGCTCTTCTTGCCTATGCCACAAACTCTGCCTCCAAGGCACAATGAATCGAGCAGGTGGTGCGTGTCGTGTCGTGCATGTATGGAATCGTAGCCACGGTTCCAATTTTTGGTGCTATCGCCCGAGGGGGACGAATACAATCTGGTCCCAAAAAATCCGGTTTGGATGAATTTTCCCTAAAAAAATGAATTTTCTTGAATTTTGTTCGAATTTGAATTTTTAAATTTAAAATCCGAAAAATTCAATTTTTGATTTGAAAATTTCGGCTGAAATCGACTGAAATTTTCCAGTTTTTGGCCATACCTGCCACCTTCGGTAAAAATATTAATCCTGATCTTAGTAGCATTACGCCAAACAATTGGTGAACATCGCAACAAAAGAAGACAATGGAACACACACACAGAGAGAAACGCACACGATGCAATCCATTTGGTTGACCCATTTTGCCAATCCATTTTGCTCAGCATCCTACGGTGACTTTCTAGGCGAATCGATTGGGCGTCGACGTTGCATCAGACTTGAGGAAGAAGACCCTTCCTTAGTTCTCGGGTGCAACTGGGAGAAGGTTGGGGAGAGGGGAAGGAGGCCAATTTGGATGGGGGAGGTGGGGGAAATGGCGCAGAGTGGGGGCCGCCTAGATCTGAAGCTCGCAATGAGGCCGACGCCGCTTACCATGCCTTGGTCGTGTCCCCACCTCGCCGGTGTCGGGAACATGAGAACACAGGGTGGTCCTCACCTTGCCGACGTTGGAAACATGAGGACACGTTAGCGGTTTAAGGATGGAGGGTAGTAGGAGCAAGCAGCATCAGGAGGACAACAGGGGTGAGAAGGAAGGGAGAGAGAGAGACGATGGATTTAATCTTCTTGTTTTAGTTAAATTCTGTTAGTTTCTTTTTTGTAAGAGTTGTTAATTTTGGTAGGAATCTGAGTGTGTGTTGGAGTTTGTTTTCAGTATGGATTGACATACTGATACTAACTCCGAGTTTGTAATCTATGGGTATAAATAAACACAAAAGACCAAAAAGAAGGGTAGCGTTTAGGTGCTCCCGAAAACAAAGATTGAGTTCTCTTGATTTCGTTTGTCTTGGTGATTCTTCTTTCTAGCAGAAAGCCGAAGACTAAGGTTGTGCTGCGGTATGCAGCTCACGTGAAGACAACCAAAGGCATAGGTGTTGTTTAACTGTTTTGCTATCATGTGAAGACCAGAAGAAAGGTTTGCTTTTTTGCTTGTCCTTTGTGTATAGTTTTTAGGAGCTGCATCACAAGAAGACGAGAGCAAGAGCGAAGACGCTGCACGTCATGGTGTCCCTCGCGCATAGGAACTGGGCGGGTCACATCAAAGCAACAGAGAGCAATGGTCCCATGGCCCGAAGCCAAGCGCATCCACGCAAAAGGACCAAGCGCTTCTCTATTTCCTCGGGACGAAACAGTAACAGAGCAAGGACAAAAGGAAAAAATTCCAATAGTTGGTATGAGAGCCTGTTGAACTTCTTGGTGCCTTAAGATCATGGGCGAGAAGGCGAAGACCCGGGATGAGCCGATCTCCCCCCTGTACCCTCTCCTGACGACCAACAATTATCCGGTGTGGGCAATAAAGATGAAGGCGAACATGCGGGCCCAGGAAGTCTAGAGTGAAATCGATCCGAAGGGGAAGGACAGTGAGGTGGATGACAAGGTGGACCAGACGGCTTTGGCCATCATCTACCAGGTGGTGCCAGACTCGATGATGCATCAACTCGTCGGAAAAGAGACGGCACATGAAGCATGGGTGACACTTCGAAAATGCACGAGAGAGTTGACCGCGTGAAGGAGGTGCGGCTCCAGAATTTGTGCAACGAGTTTGAAAATCTCCAGATGGGAGAAACCCAGTTGGTGGACGAGTTTGCCGGCAAGCTAACTTCACTGTACAATCAGATACTTCTCTCGGCAACAAGATAGAGGAATCTGTGGTAGTGAAGAAACACCTGCGCGTGCTACCATAAAAGTACGTACCTATCGTCACTATGCTTATGTACTCCTCCGATCTGGAGGAAAAGAAGATCGAGGAGATCATCGGCTCCCTCAAGGCACATGAGGAGCTTCAAGGGGTAACAGATCCGTGAACGAGCCGCCACTACTACAGAAGCCACATCACGCACGGTTCGGAATCGCCATCACGCAGCGGTTTCAACCATCTATGTTTGTTGGTCTGTGATAACAGATATTATCACGCACGGTAAAACCGCTCAGTGATACGAAATATCACTGCACGGTTTACTAAAAACCGTCTGGAAGGCTAGTATCACGCATAGTTTGGACTAAAACCGCTCAGGATCGAGAATATCACGAGCGGTTCTAACTAAAAACCGCTCAGGATTTGTGAATATCACGAAGGCTTTTCTTTAGAACCGCTCGTGATATTCTCGATCACGACGGTTTGTTGTTATAACTATCTCGTGATATTCTCGGATCACGCAGCGGTTTTCAAGATAAACCGCTCAGTGATATTTGCCTTCACGACGGTTTTAACAAAACCGCTCTGTGATAGCTCATACCCTTGACCACAATTTTGCTTTTTTCCGCTAGCCTCAGAATTGCTAGTTATGCTCTCTCAAAACAAGCATGCACAAAAACAGATTCAAGCATGCACAAAAACAGATTCATTAATCAATTGTTGACAACTCAAAGTGATCATTACTCAAAATAAATTACAAAAGATCGATTTGTTCAAGTATTGTCGCTATAGTTACAACCGGATTATAATTGTTTACGTTGAGAGGTGTCGGCGGGTGATGCTCTCGGTTGGCGACGAGTGAAACTCTCCATTATCGTTAATGATTTCGTGTTGATAAAGGTGCGAGCTTCCTCGAATGTCCTTGATCTCTTCCGCAACGAGTGAATCACATTGTAAATCCAAGACTGCCGCTACCAATTAAGAGTAAAGTGGTAAGCTATATATATTTAAATTTATAATTAGGAAATAATTATTTCGAGATTGACAAATCTCGTGATCCTTCTTCCTAGCTCTAAGGATTAGTCGATATGATAGCGACGAGATTGCACATAACTCATCATCTTTTTTTGTGGCGGCACTACAAAAATAGAATTACATATATAGGTATAGTTAGTTCGAGACGCGTTATTATGAAGTATGATATAGGATTATCGTGTTGTAGCGCTGCATCGAAAATCCATCATGTGTGTTAGTTAGGCGCTTTTTCCATCGATATTCCTTTGTTGGCAACATAATTGATGAACGACCTACATGATTTGAAAAAATTATCCTCGCCATTTCAAACGAATGAAGACTACAATAGAGTTATGTAAGGAGAAAATGAGCATACCTCTCGAGTATTCCTCTTAGAATGCTGACTTTGCCATCTCGCTTACTTGCTCTCGGGAAGAAGTCATGAGGTTGACTATAGAGATCAAGATGGCAAATGAAAAGTTGAATGAGCTCATACAGCACTACTAACATTCCAAAGATAAATATGAAACAATTAATCTCGTGAAGAAGTACAGAGGTTGACTATAAAGATCAAGATGGCAAATGAAAAGTTGAATGAGCTCGTACAGACTACTAACATTCCTTAATCCACGAGCTTCTATTCTAACACTCCTAACACTCCTTAATCCACCAGCTTCTCTTGTGATCTTTGTATAGATAGAAACGAGTGATATAAATCTTTTTTCGAGCCTACTTATTCGAGGCCCGACCTTAATCGAGTGTACCATCCGCTTCATGTGTGGAGGATTGGCATGAAGCAAAGGTACACTCAAGTGTGTCAGATCGAATGAAGAAAATGCTAAGCAAAAGTTTAATGCTTCATGTACGTAAGACTAGCCTTTAATGAAGACATAGAACTAGAATCAAGTAAAATGATCGATGAAGGAAATGCTAAGCAAAGGTTTAATCCCAACATAGAAACAAAATAGAATCAAGTAAAACTTTCTTTTTGGATTGTTGTAAAAATGCGCTTTTAGCAAAATTTCAGAATTAATCCCAACAAAATTAATTAGTATTAAAGCATAATTTCTAAAGAATTTAACACTCCTTAATCCACCAGCTTCTCTAGGGAAATGCGAAGGAATCACAGATGGTTCTTAATAAGAACCGTCTGGATTAAACTCTCAGCCAATAAAAGGTCTAGAGATTAACAAAGCAATGCATAACTATTCCAACATATTGATTGATGATATTACGTGCTCTCAGAAGGAGAGTAGCTAAAGAACAAGCCTTTGCCATTTCAATCCTATTGTCTATACTCTTCATTAAATGAATATGATAATATAAATTCAAACTATGAGCTCTAAACAATACTTTGCTTAACTATCAAATGATCTCAAGCTAATCTAAAAACAGATTAAACTTCTAGTCAAACAGAGGTTGACTACAGAGATCAAGATGGCAAATGAAAAGTTGAATGAGCTCATACAGACTACTAGAAGAATCACAAACTAGTCAATACAACTGATCAATTTGCAATAGAACTATGAGCTCAACCGAAAGTAACCAATTAACAAGACATCATATTGATAGTAGCAAGTAATACAATAGAGCTCAAGTATGAACTAACTATCACATTCAATCTCAGTATAAGATAGAGTTCATCACAGAGCATGTCAACAAAGCCCACCGATCAATTTGCAATATCTTCAAGATAGACTAAGAAATCGTAACTAAATGAGATCAAGGTATCAACTAGCATCGCAAATATATATATATATATATATATATATATATATATATATATATATATATATATATATATATATATATATATATATGCAAAGATCAACCTAACTACCACATAGGAGCAATACTCACAGAGAGGATGCCGCACAAGAACTCACAATTACATGCAGACACTATTCCAACATATTAATTGATGATATTATGTGCTCTCGTAAGGAGAGTAGCTAAAGAACAAGTCTTTGCCATCTCAATCCTATTGTCTATACTCTTCATTAAATGAATATGATAATATAAATTCAACTATGAGCTCTAAACAATACTTTGCTTAACTGTCAAATGATCTCAATCGCTAATCTAAAACAGATTAAACTTCCGCATCAAACAGAGGTTGACTACAGAGATCAAGATGGCAAATGAAAAGTTGAATGAGCTCATACAGACTACTAGAAGAATCACAAACTAGTCAATACAACTGATCAATTTGCAATAGAACTATGAGCTCAACCGAAAGTAACCAATTAACAGTACATCATATTGACAAGAGTAAGTAATACAATAGAGCTCAAGTATGAACTAACTATCATATTCAATCTCAAGATAAGATGTAGTTCATCACGAGAGCATGTCAACAAAGCCCACTAGCATACCTCTCGAGTATTCCTCTTAGAATGCCGATTTTGCCATCTCGCCACTTGCTCTCGTGAAGAAGTACAGAGGTTGACTATAGAGATCAAGATGGCAAATGAAAAGTTGAATGAGCTCATACAGACTACTAACATTCCAAAGATAAATATGAAACAATTAATCTCGTGAAGAAGTACGAGGTTGACTATAAAGATCAAGATGGCAAATGAAAAGTTGAATGAGCTCAGCACAGGACTACTAACATTCCTTAATCCACGAGCTTCTATTCTAACACTCCTAACACTCCTTAATCCACCACTTCTCTTGTGATCTTTGTATAGATAGAAACTAGTGATATAAATCTTTTCTCGAGCCTACTTTGAAAGCCCGACACCTGGAGTGTACCATCTCGCTTCATCTTTGTGGAGGATTGGCATGAAGCAAAGGTACACTCAAGTGTGTCAGATCGACGAAGAAAATGCTAAGCAAAAGTTTAATGCTTCATGTACGTAAGACTAGCCTTTAATGAAGACATAGAACTAGAATCAAGTAAAATGATCGATGAAGGAAATGCTAAGCAAAGGTTTAATCCCAACATAGAAACAAAATAGAATCAAGTAAAACTTTCTTTTTGGATTGTTGTAAAAATGATTTAGCAAAATTTCAGAATTAATCCCAACAAAATTAATTAGTATTAAAGCATAATTTCTAAAGAATTTAACACTCCTTAATCCACCAGCTTTCTAGGAAATGCGAAGGAATCACAGATGGTTCTTAATAAGAACCGTCTCGGATTAAACTCTCACCAATAAAAGGTCTAGAGATTAACAAAGGCATGCATTACACTATTCCAACATATTGATTGATCATATTACGTGCTCTCGAAGGAGAGTAGCTAAAGAACAAGCCTTTGCCATTTCAATCCTATTGTCTATACTCTTCATTAAATGAATATGATAATATAAATTCAAACTATGAGCTCTAAACAATACTTTGCTTAACTATCAAATGATCTCAAGCTAATCTAAAACAGATTAAACTTCCGATCAAACAGAGGTTGACTACAGAGATCAAGATGGCAAATGAAAAGTTGAATGAGCTCATATGCAGACTACTAGAAGAATCACAAACTAGTCAATACAACCGATCAATTTGCAATAGAACTATGAGCTCAACCGAAAAGTAACCAATTAACAAAGACATCATATTGATAGTAGCAAGTAATACAATAGAGCTCAAGTATGAACTAACTATCACATTCAATCTCGAAGATAAGATAGAGTTCATCACAGAGCATGTCAACAAAGCCCATCGATCAATTTGTAATATCTTGAGATAGACTAAGAAATCGTAACTAATACACGATCAAGGTATCAACTAGCATGCAAATATATATATATATATATATATATATATATATATGCAAAGATCAACCGAACTACCACATAGGAGCAATACTCACGAGAGAGGATGCCGACAAGAACTCACAAAGCATGCAGACACTATTCCAACATATTAATTGATGATATTATGTGCTCTCGAAGGAGAGTAGCTAAAGAACAAGTCTTTGCCATCTCAATCCTATTGTCTATACTCTTCATTAAATGAATATGATAATATAAATTCAAACTATGAGCTCTAAACAATACTTTGCTTAGCGTCAAATGATCTCAATCATAATCTAAAACAGATTAAACTTCCAGTCAAACAGAGGTTGACTACAGAGATCAAGATGGCAAATGAAAAGTTGAATGAGCTCATCTGACTACTAGAAGAATCACAAACTAGTCAATACAAGCGATCAATTTGCAATAGAACTATGAGCTCAACCGAAAGTAACCAATTAACAAGACATCATATTGACAAGAGTAAGTAATACAATAGAGCTCAAGTATGAACTAACTATCATATTCAATCTCAGTATAAGACAGAGTTCATCACAGAGCATGTCAACAAAGCCCACTGATCAATTTGCAACAGAACTATGAGGTCAACTGAAAGTAACCAATTAACAATACATATTGACAGTAGCAAGTAATACAATAGAGCTCAAGTATGAACTAACTATCACATTCAATCTCAAGATAAGACGAGTTCATCACGAGCATGTCAACAAAGCCCACCGATCAATTTGCAACTAGCACCGCAAATATATATATATGCAAAGATCAACCGAATCGCCACAGAGGAGCAATACTCACAGAGAGGATGCCGCACAAGAACTCACGGTGCAAGGAGGAGGCTAGTGCAGGGGAGGAGGCCGATGTGGGGAGGAGGTCGACACGGGAGGAGGACGCGGCGGGGAGAAGGCCGGTGCAGAGAGGAGGAGGCCGACACGGGAGGAGGACGCGGCGGCCGAGGTCGGAGGCGCCAATGTCGGGGCGGCGACACGGGAGGAGGACGGCGGCGAGGTCGAAGGCGGTGACGCAGGGGCTTCTGGCCGGGAGGTGAACAGGGGCGCCGAGGTCGGGCGGCGGCAGAGGTCGGGGGCACCAATGTCGGGGCAGGGCGCCGAGGTCGTGGTTGGCGGTGAAGGCGACCCTAAACCCTAGAGGAGGCGAACGAGCGCGAGAGCGTAGAAGGCGCGGAGAGGAAGTGAGAAGTGAGAGAAAACCCTAGCGCTTCCGCCTTATAAAGTATATCACAGACGGTTTGTAATGAGAACCGCTCAGGATAATTATCACTGACGGTTCTATAATAGAACCGCTCGTGATATTATTATCACGAGCAGTTCTCATTACAAACCGCTCAGGATATTATTATCCTGCATTTGTATTATAAAACCGTCGTGATAGCCAAAAAACGATGACAATTTATGATATCCTCGACAAAACATAGTGAACTCGGTGAGACATAAATATCCCGACAAAACATAGTGAAACCTAGTGAGACAAGTATGATGACAATTATGACAAGTCCATATGAATTCTAACCTGGTGACAAGTATGATGACAAGTCCATAACAAGTCCATAACACATTTGACTTCAAAATTTCATATCTAATTCAACTCAACTCCAAATCAAGTGAAACCAATTTTGATACTCTACATTACAATGTACGCCCACACATTGACATCAATATCAAATATGACAAGTCCATAACAAGTTCATAACACATTTGACTTCAAAATTTCATATCTAATTCAACTCAACTCCAAATCAAGTGAAACCAATTTTGATACTCCACATTACAATGTACGCCCACATTGACATCAATATCAAATATGACAAGTCCATAACACATCAACACATGACAATTTCACGTTGACATCAAAATATATGAGAGATTACAAGTCCATAACACATGATGTTATGGAATAAATTAATTACATTGGAGTAAATTCTTAATTAAGATATAGGCCTTGATGATCGACGCGCATATAGCTAGCTTCCTCTTTGGGTTCTTCCTCGAGCCTAAAGCCATTTCGAAAGGAGGCAACTCATCAAATTGATTGTATTCTTCCTCGCCCACTACATTCTCAACTCCGACAATCCTCCTTTTTCCATTAAGAACTACGTGGCGCTTCTTATTTGCCGGGTCGGTTACATAGAAGACTTGAACAACTTGGTTAGCCAAGACGAATGGTTCGCTTTGTATCCGACACGCTCGAGGTCCACGGTAGTGACACCGTGCTTGTCGACCTTTCACTCGTGGGAGATGGACCCAACGGCACCAAATAGGGGATCTTGAAAAGCACGAGTCGAGCTCCCATATCTCCTCTATTTGCCCATAGTAGGAGCTCCTCATCCCATCGCATCTTGAATGCATCTATCACGGACACCGCTGTTTCGGATCATGCTCTTCCTATCCCGAGTGCCAGATAAAATGTGTACCCATTTATGTCATATCCTTGCCATGCGACAATTGTAAATTGTGGCCCTCGTACAACCATAGCGAGTATCATCACTTGATGACCTCCGATGATTCACACCTTTAACCATTCGTTGAACCAACGGTTGTGCTCTCTCGTGATCCAAACCTCCGATCGGTCGGATTACATTGGCGCACCATGTCTTTGTGCTCGCCGATGTGCACGGGACACTTGGGTCATGTGTTGCAAGACCATGAAATGGGCTTGAGCGCACGTATCCAGATCGGAGTTATTGATTTCCTTCCGATGGTCCCGATACCATCCAGTCTCCCCTCATGGCGAGATAGAGGCACACCTATCGGTTCCACACGAGCCATGTAGTCGACGCAGAACTCAATGACCTCTTCGGTTGCATAACCTTCGATGATCTTGCCTCCGATCGAGATCGATTCCGTAAGTAGGACTTGAGAATTCCCATGTACCTCTCAAACGGGTACATATGACGTAAGAACACAGGGCCGCATATCTTTATCTCTCTCACAAGGTGAACAATGAGATGGACCATGATATCGAAAAATACATCTCAAGATGATATAGAGTGGTCACCACCTTGGCCTGCAGAGCATCTAGTCCTTGGGGATCAATGATCTTCGAGCAATTGAGTTGAAAAATAACCTGCCTCAAGATTGCCACTCGGACCTTGTTCGGCAAGATACTTCTAATTACAACAGAAGCATTTGTGTCATCAAGACATGACAATCATGAGACTTCATATCAATTAATTTCAAATCTTGCATAGAAACAAGGTTCTTAATGTTAGCGGAGTAACCAGATGGGACTTTCACTCCATGCAAGCTCGCACGCTTCATTTCTCTCGCCTTGGATAGATGTAGCAAAGTAGGGGAAGGTACGCTCATCTCAGATCGGTCTCTTAGGTGCTAACTCAGTCCTTATGTTCATATCAACCAAGTCACGCCGCATGCGTTAACACCATACTTTGTTTTGCCACTAATGTTCAAAGAAGAGACCAATCAAGCTATCACATACATTCTTCTCACGCATGACGCCGATGCGTTGGCGAACTTCTAAGTGCTCCCAATAAGGCAAGTCCTAAAATTGACCGCTTCTTCCAGATGTTCTTCTCACGGGTTCTTAATTTACGCCCCTTCCCAAGCACAACATCGATATCCTTAACCATATCATAGACCTCTTTCCCTCTAAAAGCCCTTAGAGTGAATCGCTCTCCTTATTTCCATCGAATTATTTTTTCATCTTGCGGTATGGGTGACTCTCGAAGGAACCTACGGTGACGATATACACGCTTTGCGCGAGTTGTTCAATCATACACTCTCTGTAGCATCTAAGCAAATGAGACAAAGCTTTGGCTCCTTTTGTACTAAAGTCCGACAAAGTTACCAAGGGCGGGAAAATCATTGATGGTGCGTAACAACATGGCACGTAAAGTGAAGTTCTCTCGTTTATACGCATCCCATACTGCACCCTTCGCTCCACAAATGTCACAAGATCTTCCAAAGAATGGTGCTAGGTAGACATCAATATCATTCCCAAAGTTGCTTCGCCCTTGGATAAGTAGTGACATCAAAATGTACTTTCGCTTCATACACGACCAAGGAGGAAGGTTGTACATACATAGATTCATGGGCCAAAAGTGCTATGTCACCGCTCATGTTATCAAAAGGATTCATTCCATCTGACTCAACCCTAACCTTATGTTCCTCGGTTCAAGCACCGAACTCTTGGAAGCTCGATCGAAGTTTCTCCACCGCGTAATCAAGCAGGTGTCTTAGCTTTCCATCTCTTACGCTCCCTCGAGTGCCAACGCAGCAATCTTGCCTCCTTTGGGTTCGCAATAAACGCTTCAAACGTGGGATCACAGCAGATACCACAACATCTTAGCGAAGGTCCTTGCTTCATCTTAGCGAGATTCTAACGCTTGTATTGGGATGCTTTGCACACGGGACATACATGCATGTTCGCATACTCTTACTGAGAGAGGATACAATCGTTCGGACATGCATGTATTCTTTCTACTTCCATTCCCAATGGATAAATAACCTTCTTTGCTTGATAGGTGGTCTTTGGGCAACACGTTTCTCGGAAGGATGTCCGCTAGGAGACATAACAACGCCGTGAAAATCTTATCGGACCAACCATTGCTTGCCTTCAATTTCAGCAGTTCAAGCACGGTTGACAACCTTGTATATTCCGGCTTGCAACCAGGGAACAAAGGTCTCACTGAGTCCTCGCTTAAGCCCTCGAATTTACAAAACTCTCTCTCACTGTAGTTCTTCTGCATCGCATAGCATCTGATCCAGATTGTCATCGTGGGACCTATCCTCATCAAAAGCAGTACAGTCCACATCCGGCATATCATTGACTTCCTCGGCGATGCCGTCATTACTAACTTCATGTGTAATAATCTGCTCTTCACCGTGACTAGTCCAACATGTATACCCTTTTTTGAAACCCCTTCGAATCAAGTGCGCTTCTATCTACACGCGTTGTTAAACATCTTCATATTACCGCAATCAATGCATGGACAGTACATAAAATTTATCCTCTTCTTCAACATATCCTGCTCAGCGGCTCTTCTAAAAGCAACCACGCCATTAATGTACTCTTGACTCACACGGTTCTGCTGTACATCGGTTTAGATCCATCTACACTACGCATGTAACAAATTAGTGTCAAAATTGATTAGCGATTAATTTATAGCAAACATAAAGGGTTATAGATCGTTACCCTCGGAGCTCACGAAGAAAATACAATTCCTCTCCTTTCCTTCTCCTCTCTAAGGTGGCGCAATGGGGAGGAGGCGGCGGTGTTGGAGGCGCTTGGGGCAAGGGTCAACCTTCTCCTCTCTAAGTCAAGAGCGGATAATTATTGATTATCGCATGATTGTTGATTAGATACGAGACAAAAGACAAGAGGAAGATCCTAATAACTAGCAAGTTGGTCCGCGCGATTGCGTGGTATCCGTTTTGATATAATTGAAACAATAAACCCTTTGTGATGATGTTTCTTCATGGATATAAATGGAGGAAATATAAAATAGATCATTGCACATGTGATATCTTGGTGTGTCATAAATTCTTCTTTTTAATCTGTTCTAGAAAACTACTCATGAAATTAGTTCTGATTAAGACTTTCACTTCTTTGCACGTACTTACTCGTTTTATCTCATCGTTGCACAAAGGAATTACACCAGATTAATTAAAGGCTACATGTTTTGCTTTTCATTTTCTGGAATTAGGGTCCATCAAATTGAGAGCTAGATGTGCGCTTTTGCCTTTTCCCATCAAGCAGTATTAATTGAAACTTAAACCCTATGCTTCCGATTAAGGAATACAACAAAGAAAACAAAACATTAGGGTTTATGTACAGAGTAGCAAAATAAGGGAAATTCACTAATCAATAGAGTGGATAAAGGATAATCAGTATTACTTCATCTGTTTAATTAGGGGAGGAGCTAGGGCAGAAAGTGGCACGCACTGGGGAGAAGCTAGCTAGCAGATCTAAGTGGAGCCCAAAGAAATAGGGGCGGTTGTTATCCAATCCAGACGCAGTAGAGCGATGGCGAGAGGCATAGCGGCGTGCGGTAGTGGACACAGGCAGCAAGGCGCAGAGGATGTGTCGCTCAATTTATACCCAGCGAGGGATATCACGAGCGGTTCTAGTTAAGAATAAATGCGTATAATATCACGAGCGGTTCTCACTAAAACCGTCGTGATAATTCATAATCGCTGAGCGGTCCTTATTAAGAACCAAATGCGCGATTGAAGATATCCTGACGGTTTGTGAATAGAACCGCTCGTGTAATATCACTGAATGGTTCTATTCACAAACCGTCTATGATAGATGACTATCACGCAGCGGTTCTAAAAATACCGTCTGTGATAGGCTTCGCGCCACCCGCAGTCGGCAATACCCAACACGCGGTTCTAAAGGAACCGCTCTGTGATGGGCGTCTACTATAACCTGCTTTTGTAGTAGTGGGCGTTCTTTGTTAAAGGAGATGCAATAAGCGGTGGCGAGCGGTTTCATGAGGAACCATCATTGAAGGATGGTCGTGGCTCATCAAGTAACCACAAGAGTGGGCGTAGGCATGGCCGAGGCGACAGAGGTGGATGTGGAGACAAGGCTGGACAAGGTGGTGATGACAGATCACGTGATAAGTCACATGTCAAGTGTTTTAAATGTGAAAAATCCGGTCACTAGCCATTGGAGTGTTGCAACCACATAAAGTGCTTCAACAGCGACAAGTATGAGCACTACGCTTTGGATTGACGAAACAAGAAGAAGAACGAGAAGGTAAACGTCACCTGAGCTAGTGAAGACGACGAACCGACACTGCTTCTCTCCTTATGTGTCAAAGAGGCGCCGATCATGGTAATGTTGAACGAGGAGAACGTAGTTCCTAAACTACACATGGGGGGAGGTAAGCACGGTCGCACTGATCTGTGGTACTTGAACAATGGAGCAATCAATCACATGACGGGGGATCGTTCCATATTCCATGAACTTGATGAGCAGATTTCAGACAAAGTCAAGTTTGGCGATGACTCCATGGTGCAGATAAGAGGCAAAGGAACAATGCTGTTGCGATGCAAGAATGGCGATCAGAAGATGTTGCCTGAAATTTACTTTATACCGAGTTTGTGCAATAACATACTTAGTCTTGGGCAGTTGGCGGAAGAAGGGTGCAGGGTGAAGCTGTAGGAAGAGGTCTTGTGTGTCTATGAAAAAAAATAAAGATCTGTTGACGAAGGTGAAAAGAATCCCTAAACCAGTTGTAAAAAGTTTATCTGAAAACTTGTAAGCTGGTTTGTCTGAAGGACAGCCTAGAGGAGTCAGAGTGGAACTAGGGAATCGAGCCAGGTATGGAACAAAAGAAACAAACTGGGTTCATTTTTCCTGTTTTAGGCGAAGATGCAGAAGTATCTGCTTCACTCGATGAAGCTACATCGGCACGGGTCCTACGGTCAGGAGGTCTCAGGTTCGCCTGTAGTTGTTTCTAATCTCCCCGGCCAAAGTGTTGGTGGGACCTAGGGAGCGAATGCGCTAGGTGTTTGTCGACCCCAAATTTTGAACTTGGGATCTCAGGTGTATATTGTGCCATTCTTCGATCAAGAGTCGGCACACATAGTTACATTGTTAGTTCAAATACATATCACGAAAATGTAAAGCTATTGCATAATATTAAACAAAGCGTAAATATACCTTACAACTTTTGATTTGCAGAATGACCGAACAGGCCAAATATTTTCAGAAAATCAACAACGGAAGTAGATTCAGAGTAGAACGTATGGAACCCTCACGATATGCCCACCGGCAATCGACTGTGGGCTCGCAACCTAGTTCTTGGCCTTCTTGTTCTTTAGTCTTGTCCAATGCTTATATTTGTCCCTGTAGTCTTCTTTGTGCTTACTAACTAAAAGAATATAAATAGCGAGCATGAGTACACAAGCGTATCATGAGCCAATACATAATGCAATTATGATAGATGCAAGGCTAATTGAAGGAAAGGCTCATGGTTCTTTTTATTTTGCACAATGCCACTTGTTTGTAATAGGGTAAGTAGTAGCAAAACCTGAGACTTAGCATTTTTAACTAACACAGGTTTTAGAAACTGAATTTTCATTGTAAAGTACTAGTGGAGATTCTGTCTCCTATACCATTGAGTGAGTACGTCCACTCAATGCTCAAGCTATCCTGTATTTACCACTGGTCCCCGATCAGGCTTTCTCAACTCTTTGGATTCCAACCTCAACATTTCCAACTGCTAGGCTCAAACCCACCCTTTTCATTTCACACACACACACACACACACCCCAATGGTTTTATAAAAGGAAAGCTATATCAAGCAAGTTCTCAATATCGCTCTTGACCGTGAGTACGGCTATCTATATAGTTTTCTTACTCTGCAGAGTTCGTACACTTTACCCACAAGAGATAAATCAACTTATACGGTCCCGACACACTTCTGTAGGTGTGTGGCTAATGTTGATTATCGCAAGGCCTTACAATGTCCCACCTCTTTGCAACTTCGACCGCTTAGGTATCACCTCCTTCGTGCTCTCCGCTCTCACCCGAGGTCTCCTTTAGCGCCATGCGATTACATGACTTCCTTCTCCCCATCTATCCTTTGCATCCACCAACGCCGGGCCACGCCGAGGCTAAACAAATTAGTCACCAGTCGTATATATGTTACCGACTTGTGGTTGTACTATTTTACGGAGAGGTCATCACCAGATTCGGTCCTTAGTTGACTTGGCAGTACATCCACATACCAACTCTCTCGTGCCCCAAAGACTAGCCACTCTTTCCAGCTGCCCAAGTCAAAATATATTTTTCAGTTTTTCTTTTGTTTTCAAAATATCCTTTAATCCAACATACCGCCAGACTCGGCCTCAACGCCTAATTTCATTTTCAAAGTGTTAATTGATGTCGTGCAACTTAATGCCGAATGACGGTGTATCTAAGCAAGGCTAAGCATGACGCTTAGATACGGACTTATAAACTAGTACGTTAACTATTAATTCTAGGGTGACAAGGATAGCATCCAAGTTCAAGGATTGGAAGCTTATACACAATTATTGTTAAGGCATTAACTAAGAGCTAGACTAATATATTCAGTATAAAATATAGCAATGCAGTTTCATAATTTAAAATAATATAATTGCAAGCAAGAAGTGCAATATGATCAAAGTATTGACTCGCCTTGCTTAATGTTACGATAAGGCTCAATATTATGATATTCGCCTTTCTCGACATTCTGATAATAATCCCGCTCAACATGTTGATAATCATCCTATTCAATATTCGGACAACCATGATTCCGGCCTCGATCTTGTTTGAATTGTTGTTCCATTATGTCTTCAGATTCTAACTACGCATAATACGATTGAATTCCAGAACGACTGAAAACAACCAAATGAAATCCAATAAATCCAAATACAATCAAACAAATGAAAATACTTCGAAATAAAGGTGAACATTTCTAACAATACCTTGAAAGATTGGAGTACTTCAGATGACACCAAGATATACTCATCTGGAGCTGATGAAGGAAATACTTCAAATAAAGTATAACCGAGCAAGTTGATGAAGGAAATACTACAGACAAAAGTATCTGCTGATAATTGGAATGAAGGAAATTCTTTAGACCAAAGTAGATAATTCTAAGAGAGAGAGAGAGAGAGAATGTTCACAGGAACATTCCTCACTGGTTAACTGGATGGGAGATATTACCTGGTTAGGTAATACTCTCAGATCTACTTTCGGATCAGGAATTGTATTGCTACTAGGAACGGATGACGACGGGCAATACCTAGAGCCTAGGTGATGTTGTTTTCCTTAACAGGCCACCTAGTACTCACAAATACTCTCTACAGGCATTCTGTGTATACATCTATGATGATCATACAGTCAAAATCAATCCTCTTATATGCTCTCATGATTATTTTAGTTATAACTTTCCATTTACCGAGGAAGTTCCATGATCACCAAGTGAGACCTACGCACAGGTGCGGGTTCGCATATGGTAGACATACGTCTCACCGACACATGGGACCTAGCATATTGAATAGTTTATTTTAACAATTTATATTTATCACGGAAATTCCATGAGCCTTAGCTGAGATTTCTAAGTATTGGCTAGATATTAGCCTAACACTAGATCAGGGGATCTACGGGTTTGGGTTTACCATTGCGGCGATCTATAGCTAGCTATTACTACTATTTGGATCCAATGTGCAAAGGATATACAATTATTTGTTACTAACCTTGTGCTGTCGGGTTAATCGTCGCCTAGATGCCTTTCATACAACCATTTCTTATTCTTATGGTTTAGCATCACCCTATTTAAAGTCTTTAATTTAAGCGCTAATGATGTACTAGTTATCTTTATTATTACAACAACCCGCCTAGGATTTACTAGTGTTGATCATACGTATATGCATGTATGACTACATCATCAGTTAAATTTGCAAAGTGTTAACTATGACAACTAACCTACAGGCTACCTACAAAATACAAGTGCGACTTGATCTTAATGTTAATTAGTAAACCAAACCATTAGATTACTACTTCAATTACCTTAGTTATCCTACTAAGCATCCGATAATGGGGAACACTATGCTAGTATACATTGCATTGACAGTACTTACTAATTACTTGATTTTAGCTACTGAATTTCTTTACTTATTATACAATTAATAGGCTACTATTATGCTTGATCAAACTACAACTAGTTCAACATGGAATTGACTAAGTGAGTTGTCACTAATCAAATACTCTAGACTTAACTGTTGATTAACTTTTCTAATTACCCTCCTAATCTGATGACCCATTATTAGTTAATAGTCCTTTTAAGTAATCCCCTATCAACTGGATTTATCTAATCATCTTAACTAGTATGGCCCTCATCATCATTCATCTCATTAAGCATTTGCATACTTAAAGTATTCTCTAGATTATTTAGCTTACTAACCAATTTTCTTGATCACTTGGTTGCTCCCTACTTGTCTTGAATATTTATGTCAATGTCTGTTTTCGGATTAGGTTGCTACTGTTAGACAATCTCCAATATCTAATTGAACAATAAGGTTTCTAATTACTTGTTTTAGAGGGTCATTAGTCCATTGATAAATCTTAACATCATCAAACTATCTTTACTGTTCATTCAACAGATAATATAAAGTGTTCTTTGAAATAAAGTGTTATTATCGACTTCTTTCAACACTCAAACTTCTAATTTGTTAAACTAGTCGAGTGGCCTAAACAATGAAATTAACACTTGTTAGCATTTGAAAGCTGGTTTGCAAATGGGTTTCATTAACAGATTCAATTCTTATTCTAATCCTCTTCTCTATTCATATACATCATAACAGACAACTTTCTTCAAAACTTAGCTTCAATTTTTGTTAATGCATTTGAGTGGACTAATTGACATTCAAAATGTTGGTTAGCAATAATTTGGTTCGGTATATCTAAATAGGTTCCACTGTCAGTTAACTACTTATAAACATACACGCACAGAAGACATCAGAGAAGAACCGAAACTGGGGAAAGGCCGGAGGCGGCTCGGCCAAGGCTCATCGCCGGCGGGAGGAAGCATCGGCGGCGGCCATGGACGGGGAAAATGGATCCGACCAAGTGAGGCCTCCACGGGGGCGGTAGTGGCGCAGCTCAGGCGGAGCTGGAGTGGGAGGGTAGGAAAACGGAGGGGAGCTTGAGCATCCGGGGGCCATGGGGAGCTTACCAGAGCCGACGGTGGTGGCGGGAAGGAACCGTGGCAGGCCGATGGAGGGAGCCACAAGTGGCACGCCGAGCTCACTGTGGGGGTGGCGTTTGGGTGAGGGATGCCGAGGCGGATGGTGGGGAAAGGTGCACGAGGGTGTGGGGGTGCTCCTAAAGCGGTGAATTGACCGGAGGCGCATCCGTGGGCGAGGGGTGGCCGAGGCAGCGGGATTGGCCGGCGTGGAAGAAGACGAGGCCAGCGGGCGCTCCAGTGGTAGAAGCACAAAATCGATGGAGGGAACACTCCCTGGGGCCCTAGAACACGTCACGACGTGGTCGGTCGTGGGAGAGATCCTCTGGCTGGCCAGAACAGCGACGGCGGGCGTGGCATTGAAGCTTGTGCTCTGTGGTCCTTCCGGTAGAAGAGGAGAGGGGGTAGGAAAGGAAAATGGCCAGGGAGGTGCTGCAGGTGGCCGTGGGTGAGCGCGGCCTAGTGGCCGGCGCTGCGGAGCTTGGAGCTCAGTGGTGGAGGCTGTTGAAGTATAAGTGAATTGCCCACCTTTCCTCATCAGCTTAAGCTTTTGGGTGGATTGGTTGATGCATGCAACTCAATATGGTATCGAGCAAGAGGTCTTGAGTTCAAGACATTTGGTATAATTAAGAAAAATAATTGCGACCTATTTCTATTCCATGTCTTAGGCCGAGGAGCCTACACGTGAGGGGAGTGTTGAAGTATATAAGTGAATTGTCCACCTTTCCTCATCAGCTTAAGCTTTTGGGTGGATTGGTTGATGCATGCAACTCAATATGGTATCGAGCCAAGAGGTATTGAGTTCAAGACACATTGGCGCAATTAAGAAAAATAATTGCTGCCATTTCTATTCCACGTCTTAGGCCCGAGGAGCCTACGTGAGAGTGTTGAAGTATAAGTGAATTGCCCACCTTTCCTCATCGACTTAAGCTTTTGAGTGAATTGGTTGGTGCATGCAACTCAATAGAGCTGACAGGCGGTGTGTGAGCGAGGTGGTGGCCAAGGAGGGAGGAAGGTAATTTGGAGGTGTAGGGGAATTGACCATTGAAGGGGTCGTGGGGAGGTGGCGGGCGGAGAGCACAAGGCTGTTTGGTTCCTTGATTGAAGAATGGGGAAGGGAGGGGAAGATAGAGTAGCAGGGAGGAGCTTGTGAAGATGCTTGGTGACACGCTCTGTGGGATGGGCAAGCGCATGGGCGATCTTGGGCCGAGCGACGTCGCGATCGCCGACTCCTCCCGCATGTTCTTAACGTGGTGTGGCGAACCTGCAGCGGTTGGCCGAGGAAGAGGGCGGCTACTCTCTAGTTCGTCTTGGAGAAGAAGAGGAGCAGCGCCAAGCCTTTTGACAAAGGGGAAATGGTGCGGTGGCAACAGTGCAGGCGCCGCTTCGACGGAAGGAGCGATGAGAGGAGAGGGAAAATCATGTTAAGGAATGAGAATAAGATTTAGGGTTAGCTAAATATTCTAGTATTTTCTTTAGGAAATTCTTATGTGTTATTAGATAAAAGTTTGTTATTTGCTAATGAATTTCTAATCGGGCTTTTGTACAATCGTAGATTTAGGTTTTGAACACGGTTTTGATTTTAGGGTTTCCTATAAGTTAGGGTTTTATGCTTTTGACCTTTTGGGTTTACATGACATGTAATATCTAGAAGAGTAATGTTTTTAAGTTTATTTTGCTCCACTATTTATGTTTCTACGGTTTCCATATTTAGGGTTTTTGTGTTTAGTGTTTTACGCCTAACACTACTTATAAACAATAGAGAAAATGCACTCAAATTACTCTAAAAAATGCGAGCCCGACAAAAGCGACAATGCACAATTATACAAAAAGTTTTAAAATATCATTTGCATTTAGCCGTTCTTGGGATATTCTGATGTTCTTTGGGAGCAATGAGCTAAGCGACATGCAACAGATCGTGAAAGAAAAGAAGACTAGAGGTCAAGCGCAAGGCCCATGGACATCTTTGCTAGTCTGAGGCAGAGGCATGCTGCGATTAGCATGCGGCAGAGGAGCCACGAGAGGTCTAGACGGCAAGACGCACAAAGGCGCGTGAGAAGGTCAGAGGGGCGACAAGTCCCACGTGTATGAAGGGCGCGGCGTACACATAGCTAGAGGCGGCGGCCCCCCATGCGTATGCATTTTTGGCAGCTGGCGGCTTGGGAGTTCCAGACCACGCAGCGGGCACAGAAGAGGTCCAAACAAGCGAGAATTTCGGTTCGGTGGCGAGCCCTGCGCATGCATCTAAGCAATGGCGACAAGTGGTTGCTTGGGATGTCCATACGACGCGCATGCAAGCACTGCCACTACTACAGAAAAGGTCTTCACAGACGGTTCAAAAACGTCATCACAGACGGTTTCATGAGCCATCTGAGTTTATGGGTTAGTGATGACATAAGATCATCACACACGGTTTTCGAACCGTCTGTGATACACACTATCACAGACGGTTATTGACTTAGAACTGTCTGTGATAGCTGACTATCACAGGCGGTTTATAGATAAAACTGTCTGTGATAGCTTACATTTCGCAGACGATTTATATATAAAACCCGTCTGTGATAGCTTACATATCACAGACGGTTGGTAGTAGGAATCGTCTGTGATAACCTATTCTCTACAAAATCTCCAGCAAAGTTGCTTTTGCCTTTAAAACCAGACCTTATATATATATATATATATATATATATATATATATATCTGTGTGTGTGTGTGTGTGTGTGTGTGTGTGTAGTTCGTAGTCCCTTGTTAGCTAACTCGATATCTGAATTCAGCTAGCTAGCTCGCTCCTTGACCATTCATCCTAAACGTGCAAGTGAACCGCGGCCTACTTCATCGAACCTAACACACTAGATTGTACGATTTGCTTCGTACCACGGCATAAAGCAAATCGTACACTCCAGTGTGTCAGGATCAACGAAGTAGGCTGTGTTTCACTTGAACGTTTAGGATGAACGCCCAAGGAGCGAGCTAGCTAGTAATTCAAGCATCGAGTTAGCTAACAAAGGCTACTATCTATCTATCTATCTATCTATATATATATATATATATATATATATATATATATATATATATATATATATATATATATATATATATATATATATATATATATATATATATATATATATATAAAGTTGGTTTTAAAGGCAAAAAGCGACCCTTTGCTTAGAGATTTTGCAGAGAAGAGATCAAGAATAGAGAAGAGGGAGGTGGACTCGGGGAGGAGGCGACCTTTGCTTTGAAAAACTCTCATAAGGATTGAGAATCTAGGTTATCAAAAGATGAAAAAACATGTTAGTGCATGGTTGTAAGAAATTGGAATGAGTGGTTCATGGATAATACTTGAATACAAGTCCAGTGAAACATATAAAATATGTTGAAACAAATAATGAAGACTCAGACAATTACAGTCACATCTTGCTCAAGTATTTTAACACCAAGCGACAAATTTCTTTATACTAAATAAGAAGACCACAAACTTTTGTAAAAAGAACATGAATGGTAATAAGATAACAATATATGGTAAGTTGGCGATATCATGTTAGGATGTAATTAAAAAGAGTTTTCTTAATGGTTAACTCTCTATCTATAAAGCGATAAGAGCAAAGAACTTTGTAGAAACTCACCTCTATCCATGTAGAAGTTTATGTGCAAGGATTTTGATTCCATAGATTCATAAGCTTTGATTCAAAAATTATTCATATACAGTTCATCCTATTGTCCCTGGAGATTCATTTCATATCTCATCAGTGAACACAACTAGCTAGTAACATCTGCGGTTTTCATGTCAAGCAGATAAGTACAACAACCTGTAGAGACTCACCTATATCCATGAAACACTTACATGGTGTTATTTATCCTAAGAATAGATGGTGATCAGACTTACTATTAACAGACAGCCATTTGTTAAGATCCTCTCCAGGAGGCAACCAAATTGCCTCTTTCAGATTGCCACTTCTTAAGGTTGCATCAATGTGTTTTTTCAGTAGCACACCCTGCATAATACATATCGAAAACAAAAAATATCTTTACAAACATACCAGCAGTCACACCCAAACACAACTGTCGGGACCCAAAATTACAATTCAAGACCCTCTGTGTTTAACGCACTAGCCCAGGAGCACACTAGTGCACACAGTGTCAACAAAGATGGA
Source organism: Phyllostachys edulis (assembly GCA_036346405.1). Classification (NCBI taxonomy): domain Eukaryota; kingdom Viridiplantae; phylum Streptophyta; class Magnoliopsida; order Poales; family Poaceae; genus Phyllostachys; species Phyllostachys edulis. Next base: position 195,943 of record JAYEVD010000905.1, read on the forward strand.
ATCGATCCACACAAGCGAATAATATCATAAACGACAATTTGATTAACAAATAATGGTTTGACCTTACGGTCGAGTTTACATTTATTTAAGCCACGCAGGCTAACGAGAGAAATAGCGGCGGAAGCAGAATAGCGGCGATGTCCCATCGATTCACCACGCAACCGAACTGGAATCAAGACCTCACGATCGGGCACCTTCGATGTACTCGTCCTCAAATCTTGGCGAAGACTCCTCCTCTTACGCTTGATTCGTCAAAACAAGCGTGAGTACACCGTACTCATAAGCCACACCACGTAAAATGTAATATATACATGTTGGCTTTTTACAAGGGAAAGGCATTACGTGGTTCTTTTGCGTAAATGCAATGTTTGCGATTGAATACTAATAATAGATTGAAAACAAGTAAAATAAATAAACAATATTTAATTTTATCAATCTGATTTCACAAAGACACACACCTGACCTAAACAGATTATTCACATAGCTAGATGATTTAAATCACATAGCTCCCTTCCCACAGCTTTTATGAAGATCTACCCTAGTGTGAAATCACGAGCATTGTCCATGACCCGCAGACGCGGCTATTGAATAGATTAAATTACACTATGTAGAGTTTGTACACTTTACCCACAAGATATAATTAGTGTAGCTAGCACTAATCATAACAAAGCATTTCAGAACTTCATCTTTCTATGCTAGGACTGTCCCATAACAGACATGTGGTCGTACAGCTGGGCTTAGTTCAATGGCGCACATGGTGAGGTCCTTAATTGACCAAGACAAGACTACCATATGCTACTATGCCACATAGATTAATTCCCATACACACAGCTCACAAAGTTCACACAGTCCACCATTTCACACAGTATCGACCCCCTTGCCTCAGTCCAAATCCTTTTTACCACCCGTTTGATTTAAGTGCAACACATGCCACAAAGACACATAGTACACAGATTATTACAAGATTGCATATTCACTTAGTCAGGTTTAATAATTGCAGCCTCACATGAATAAATGATTCGTGGCATGACTAAGCAATCTAATCGAACTAACCAACCCACGTTGGTGCTACAATATTACCAACTAAATATCAACTAGGGTGACAAAGGATCAGGGCATAACAATTACACAAAGAAGGCATAACAGTTGGATTTAATAACTAATCCCAAAAACATTTAAATAATTACTTGAATTAAAATGCAGTAATTTGAAATAAAATACTTTTGGCAAACTGGGAAGCAAGATGGTCAAGGGTATAGCTTGCCTTGGAACAGGTCTAGGTGCTGGTTCTAGTCTTGGAAAGCTCCTTCTTCTTCAACTCATCCAGAAGCGTCGAGGTCTACTCATAAACGAAGCATAAAAACAAACTAAATAAATAACAGAAGCAAATAACTCCAATAAAATAAATAAAATCTCCAATAGATAGATCTTGATTTTAGACGAATTTAGAAATTTGAATGGGCGGATTTGGAGTTAGGATGCAAAAGTTATGGGGTTTGGAAGTTTGAATCTAAAGAAAACCCTAAAAATCAGAATTATATGAATTTCGAATTATTTCTCAACGAAAAAAATCGAATATTGCATAAACATGACACCAACATGACGTCAGCCCAGGAATTTCGGAAAAGATAAATAAAAAGAAAATCTCGGCGTGTGGGACCCACACGTCAGTGACACGGCTCACGGTGGACCAAGTCCACCGAGTCTCTGAATCTGGTGGCCGAGGTGGCGCAATCAGCAAGACGTGGCGCCGACGCTGGCGCCCACATGGTCGACACGCGTGAGCCACGGAGGCTAGAGGCGATGAGGTGGACGCCAGCGTGGGCCGGCGGAGGCGCTGCGCTCAAATCCCAACGCACGGCGAATGGCGGCGTCTCACCGGCGGAGGTGGTATGGGAGGTAGTGGCGCTATTGCGAACCTCTGGCGCTGACTCCGGTGGTCGAGGACAATCGGCCGTGGCGAGGTTGGAGTGGCGAGAGGCCGGGCTTGGCGGCGGCGGTGCTAAGCGGTGCTCGGTGAAATGAAGGTGACCAGGACGAAGCCCTCGCTCTTGCGATGCCGGAGGTGTAGGTGACGAGGCTCCGACGGCTCTGGTTGCGACGGAATTGCTCGTCGAAGTTGCGGCGGCGAGATACCCTAAAGCTTGAATTGGCGGCGACGATGAGGCTCTCGGGTGGGATTGATCTAGGGTTTGGGATCAGGAGGCAAAGGCGAACCTCGGGGGCCTACTTATAGGGCCAAGGCGTGCACGGGGAGGCTGGTTGGCGGTGGAGATCAATTGCCCGAAACGAGCGCGCGAGGAAACGGGGATAGAGACGGATTTTGAATTCAAAATCGTTTGAACGAGTTCGGGGAGGATAGGGGTTCTAGAAAGGCTCATCCACGCGAAGAATCAGGACTGTTAGCAACTTATCGGACGAGCTCGGTGACGCGAAAATGGCGGACGAAAGACACTCCTGTGAGACGAAGGCGACAAAGATGCTGACTCTTGTAGTGGGCCCGCCTGGCGTGAGATGGGGTCTTGGTCCCACAGCCAGAGAGTGAGGCGAGGCGCGCGTCTTGTGAAGATCTGGGCGTCCATCCTTGATCGGACGGCTACGGAGGATCGGGCCGGGTGAACAGGAATGGGCTGAGGGAATTCGGCCCGAACACTATTTGGAGATTTAAATAGCTTTTTCTTTTTAAGAAAATACCAGAAATTCCAAATGGCAATAGAATTTAGCAAATGAACTTGGAAAAATTCTAGAAAAATCTAGAAAATATATCCAAGCACATAGAATCCAAATAAAATAGTTTTAACCATTGTTCATGTTGACTTTAGCTACATTAAATTGTTTTGCTACTCAAAGTCCAATATTAAGCTTTTAAATTAAATTCAAATAAATCCAAATGGTAAATTTTCTCACTACAACTATTCAAATGATTTTTGAAAGCTCTAAAAATTGGGATGTTACAAACCTCCCCCCTTAAAGGAATCTCAACCCCGAGATTCAGGCTAGCTGGAGAAAAGGCTGGGGAACTCGGCTTTCAACTCTTCTTCACGCTCCCACGTTGCTTCACCTTCGAGTGGTGGCTCCATTTGCACTTTGCAAAAGCAATCTGTCTTGCTACGGTCCGGCGTTCTGCGACATCCGTAATCTTGACCATTTGCTCTTTGTAGGTGAGGTCTTCCTTTAGTTCAATTGACTCCAACGGGGCTTGTTCTTTTGGCATGCGAAGACACTTCTTCAACTGAGAGACATGAAAGACATCATGTACTCGCTAGCTTGCTGCGGTAACTCCAAGCGATAAGCTACTTCTCCTGGCGATTCAAAATCTTGAGCAGACCAACATATCGAGGGCATGCTTCCCTTTGGCATGGAACCTTTTCACACCTATGAGGGGCGTAACTCGAAGATACACAAAATCCTCGGCTCGGCGAGATCACGGCAGCGATTATCGGCATAACTCTTCTGCCTTGAGTGAGCTATCTTTAGTCTCTCTCGGATCATAGACACTTGCTCTTCTGCTTCTTGAATGATATCTGGACCAAAGATATGCGTTAATTTGTTTCGACCCGGTTCAACGGGGTTCTGCGACACGACCATACAAAGCTTCAAGCGGTGACATTTGCAAACTAGCTTGATAGCTGTTGTTGTCGAGAATTACGCATATGGCAAACTCTTATCCCAGCGGGTAGCATTTGCTAGAGCACAGGCTCTCAACATATCTTCCAATATTTGATTGACTCTTTCAGTCTGTCCATCTGTCTAGGGATGATATGCAGTACTGAAATTCAGATGAGTCCCTAAGGCTTCTTGCAAACTCTTGCCAAAAATGGGAGGTGGCCGAGATCCTCGATCGACACTATCTTCTTGGGCACGCCATACAAACCGACAATCCTTGACATATCTGACTCTACCAGACGATCTCACGAGTCGTGGTTTTATTTGGCGAAATGGGCAACTTTAGTCAGACGGTCCACTATTACCCAAATCGAATCATAACTTGATTGAGTCTTGGGTAATCTGGTAATGAAATCCATTCGATTTCTTCCCACTTCCACTCTGGCATCTTCAGCGGTTTACCAGACCGCTGGTCTCGATGCTCTGCTTTAACCAACCGACACCGTCGCACAAGGCAACAAACTCTGCGACGTCTCGCCGGTTTGGCCACCAAAACTTATTCTTAACATCTGATACATCTTAGTACTACCGGGGTGAATCGAATACTTTGAGTCATGGGCATCCTTTAAAATTAGCTGTCTCAATCCATCAACATTTGGTACGCAGATACGTCCACTGATCCACAGTATATCTTGATCATCTACTGCGAATTCTTTGAACTTCCCTTCTGCCATCTTCTTCTTGATGTCTGCAAACTCTAAATCTTTTGGTTGAGCCTCGCGAATCTGCTTCTCCAAAGTAGACTGCACTTCCAGACTGGCCACAAATCCATCAGATACTACTTCTAGCTTCAGCTTCTGGAATTCCTCTTGAAGTTCTGAACAAAGCTCTTTCACTTCCAAAGCATTGCAGTGGCTCTTACGGCTCAAGGCATCTGCAACGACATTGGCTTTACCAGGATGGTAATGGATTCTGAGATTATAATCCTTTATCAACTCTAGCCATCTTCTCTGTCTCATATTCAGATCTGACTGAGTGAAAATGTATTTCAAACTCTTATGATCTGTGTATATCTCATGACGATTCCGATGAGGTAATGACGCCTAAATCTTCAAAGCATGCACTACTGCAGCTAATTCTAGATCATGGGTAGGATAATTCTCTTCATGAGGCCTTAGCGCCTTGGCGCATAAGCGACGACTCTTCCTTCTTGCATCAGGACACATTCTAATCCTTGACGCGAAGCATCACAATAAATATCAAAATCCTTGCGAATATCTGGCAAAATCAGCACTGGGGCTGAAGTCAAACGCTTCTTCAATTCTTGAAAACTTTCTTCGTAAGCTGGGGTCCAGGTAAACTTTTTCTCTTTCTTCAACAATTGCGTAAGAGGTTTAGCAAAATGAAACGGCGATAATATCCTGCTAATCCCAAGAAACTGCGAATCTGAGTGACAGTCTTGGGCTATTCCCAATGTAATACTACTTTAACTTTACTAGGGTCAACTGCTACTCCTGCAGCTGTCATCACATGACCAAGAAAATCAACTTCCTTTTTTCCAGAAATCACACTTGCTAAACTTAGCATACAAGCGATGCTCTCGAGTTTCTCTAGGATTAATCTCAAATGTTCCGCATGTTCTTCTTCTGACTTGGAGTAAACCAAAATATCATCGATGAATACAACTACAAATTTATCCAAATATTCCATGAATACCTTATTCATCATGTTCATGAAATAGGCGGGGGCATTAGTCGAGACCAAAGGACATGACTAAGAACTCATAATGTCCGTGCTGCGTTGAAAGCGGTCTTAGGTATATCCTTAGGACAAATCTTCAACTGATGGTAACCTGATCGCAGATCGATCTTCGAGAACACTCCGGCTCCCTTCATCTGAACAAACAGATCATCTATCCGGGGCAATGGGTACTTATTCTTGATAGTGACTTCATTGAGAGATCGGTAGTCGATGCACATTCTCATGCTTCCATCCTTCTTTCTGACGAACAAGACTGGCGCTCTCCATGGCGACGAGCTAGGTCTCACAAAACCTTTCTCCAAAAGTTCTTCTATTTGCTTCTTCATTTCCACTAACTCATCGGCTGGCATCCGATAGGGCCTCTTCGATATGGGTGCTGTTCCCGGCACTAGATCGATGACAAACTCGATATCACGATCCGGTGGTATTCCTGGTAATTCTTCTGGAAACACATCTGGATACTCTCGGACAACGGGCACGTCTTCCAAAGCGACGGTCTTCAGGCTATTGACTAGCAGTTGTCCATTGCGCACTAAGGTAGCTAGAAACTCCACTTTGTTTCCTTTGGTATCCTCAATTGTAACGGCTCTTCGGCCACAATCTAGCACGGCTTTGTGCTTGGTTAACCAATCTATGCCAAGGATGACATCTATGGTTTGGGTGTCTAGAATAATTAGGTTAGCTAGAAACTCAACTCCAGCTATGAGTAACTTAGCCCCTAAACAACCCATATTAGAACTTAGCTCTGCTCCATGCGACTGGACTAACATAGTACGCTTAAGTTGCATAACTTCCAATTTATTCTTGGTTGTAAAAATTCCAGAAACAAACGAATGCGAAGCTCCAGAATCAAACAGAGCGGATGCAGTCTTGAATTTACTAGGAACTTACCCAGTACGACGTCTGGTGCTTCTTGGGCTCCTTCCAAAGTCACGTGATTAACACGACCTCTGAAAGCTGACTGAGGCGTTCCTCCTGGTTGATTGGTTCCCTGAGAAACTCCTTGGTTGCTCTGCAGTAGGGTCTTAGCGGTGTTGCTCCAAGGTTGAAGCGGACTGGAGTGATAGTTCCTTCGAGGATCTTGATTGGCGAAGTGACACGGTTGGCGACAATTGTAACACACTCTTCTTTCACTCTGCCGGTTGTTGTTCCTGGGGTGGGGTTGGTGGTGTAGGGTTGCGAAATTGAACAAAAGGACGAGTCTTGAAGGCGGTCTGAGGGTCTGAAAAGAACTCTGCTGGTGAAAATGATTAAGCTATTTGTGGCACTATCCTTGCCCTCTGCTGTTGTGGCTGGTGGCTTCCCTGTTGAATCATCCTACGCTTGCGGTGGTCTTCCAATTCCTTGCGTTTGTTCTCCATAACCAACGCCTTGTTAATCAACTCCTAGAAATCTGGGAAGGTGTGGGCAAGCAGATTGACTGCGATCTGAGTTCAATCCTTCAAGAAAGCGACTCGGCGAGCCTTGTCGATGGCGGCGTCCTTTGCGGCATAGCGAGCTAAGCGAGAAAACTTATTGGTGTCGATCATCGACATAGCTCCTTGCTTAAAACACGGAACTCATATTTCTTTAAATCCATGATCCTTGGTACATGATCTTGGCGAAAAGTCATGGAGAATTCTTCCCAAGTGATATTTTGCGGTGCCTCATGCGCTCTGTGAAGTTCTCCACCACTCGGCGGCTATGCCCTCCATCGATGAGTGGCATACAAAACTTTCTCGTGATTCTTGCATTGGGTGATTAGCGGCTTCCTCTCAATTCTGTGAAGCCAATCATTAGCTTCTCTTGGCGGGACATGGCGGAGAAAGTTGTGACGGGTCCTCATGAATTCACCAACTTGGATGGTCCCTGATGACCACTGACGACGGGGCTCCTCCACGGCGATTGTTGTTGTTGTTGTTGTTCATGGCACTGCATCGGTTCATCATTGTATACATCATCTGCGTTTGTCTTGCCATAAAGGCTCCAAAGTTACGCAAGTCAAGAGGTGGTGCTTGGGTGTACTTGTCCTGTGAGGAGTTGATCATTCTCTTGAGACATTTGGGGTGCGGATCCACTTGCGAAGTGATGTGTGTCCGAACCATCTGGTGAAGCTCCATAGGTTAGATAAGGTAGCAAGCACAAGATGAGTTGAGAACTAGGCAGGGGACAGATTAAACCCAACAAACCTGACTCAAGAAACTCAAATGAAATAACTTTATTATTAGGGTTTTAGCATGGTCGCAACAAATGCCTAAGGGCCTTTGCGACTCATACTTGCACCTGAAAAATAAAGCGAACCTAAGCACACAAGCTACCGCCTAAGGGCGACTCGAAAGGGAGGCGGCTAAGCTGACTAAGCTGGAACTTAAGCGAACTACTCCTCGAAAGCCTCCATAGCCATGGCGGCGCTCTGCACGGTGTAGACTTTGAAGTGAGCTGGCATCCTCGTGAACTGGTTCGATGTCACAGGCCGGTGTAGTGGGGGGGCGTCTTTGGAGTCTTGGTCTGGTGGCTCCTCCATTGTCTGAGCTCTGCTTGGTCCCTCTAGCTGCGCAACCTCTGCTGGATCCTCTGGAATCTCCTCTAGGTCCTCTGGAATCTCCTCGGGATCCTCTTCGGTGCTACGGTTCCTCCGGATCTTCCTCTTGATCATCTTCGAGCTCATCTTGGACCGTAGAGAGCTTGCTCTGGGGCGGCAATCCTTTCTCGGCTTCTTCCCGGGCGATAGGCGCACCTCGGCTCGGTGGTGGCCATCTCCAGCGACTCCTCTGGCGGTGTGAAGCGTGCAAGATGCACCTGTGGCATTGCCTTCCCGTTTGTAGTCGTAAAAAGCCGCAGATAGTTCCCCTGGCGGCTACCGGGATGGTAGCGGAAGACGGTGTTCTCTGATTCCTCCGCGTAGATGTGGCGGACTCGGAGCATGGCCAAGCGTGGCGACTCTGGATTCCTTGCGTGAAGGTGATCCTCTGGTCGAGATGTCCAAAGGTGGTTTGCCTCTAGTGTTCCTCGGCGTGAGACCGTCGGGCGACAGACCACACCACGATCTCGTCAGTTGACCATGTACTCATTGCCACGGTACATTGGGCGATCAAAGCCTCAAGTGTCTGCAGCGGCTTCTCTGACTCTGCGGCAAGTCCTCCGTTCACGATCTCCAAAGGTCTAAAGGTAAGGCATCGGCAAAGCGGACAAGAGGTAGAACCAAGTTAAAGCAATTGGGGAGAGGAGAAATTATAGCAATAGATGAGTCAAGAGAGATATGAGAGGAGTTAAGCAATTCATTTAGTCTTGCGGGTTAATTTTCTTTTTAGAAAATAGTTTGGATACTTAAGCGGCCGATCTAACTAAGGTCTAGACCTACAGTCAGTATGGCTCTGATACCACCTCTGTCGGGACCCAAAATTACAATTCAGGACCCTTTGTGTTTAACGCACTAGCCTAGGATCACGCTAGTGCACACAGTGTCAACAAAGATGGAATCGATCCACACAAGCGAATAATAGCATAAACAATAATTTGATTAATAAATAATAGTTTGACCTTACGATTCGAGTTTACATTTATTTAAGCCACGAGGGCTACTGAGAGAATAAAGCGTGCAGAACAACATGACGTCCCATCGATTCACCACGGGCAACCGTGGGATCAAGACCTCACGATCGAGGCACCTTGATGTACTCGTCCTCAAATCTTGGCGAAGACTCCTCCCTTCGCTTGATTCGTCAAAACAAGCGTGAGTACACACCGTGCTATAAGCCACACCACGAAATGCAATATATACATGTTGGCTTTTTACAAGGGAAAGGCATTCTGTGGTTCTTTTTTGTAAATGCAATGTTTGCGAGTTGAATACTAATAATAGATTGAAAACAAGTAAAACAAATAAACAATATTTAATTTTATCAATATGATTTCACAAAGACACACACGACCTAAGCAGATTATTCACATAGCTAGATGATTTAAATCACATAGCTCCCTTCCCACACGATTTTATGAAGATCTACCCCTAGTGTGAAATCGAGCATTGTCCATGATCATGACGCTGCTATTGAATAGATTAAATTACACTCTGCGAGTTTGTACACTTTACCCACAAGATATAATTAGTGTAGCTAGCACTAATCATAACAAAGCATTTTGGAACTTCATCTTACTATACTAGGCCCGTCCCATAACAGGCATGTGGTAAATGCAATGGGCTTAGCTCAATGGCGCACATGGTGAGGTCCTTAATTGACCAAGGCAAGACTACCATATCTTTGCTATGCCACCTGATTAATTCCCATGCACACTGACTCACAAAGTTCACATCCACCATTTCACACAGTATCCACCCCTTGCCTCGGTCAAATCCTTTTACCACCCGGTTGATTTAAGTGCAACACATGCCACAAAGACACATAGTACACAGATTATTATAAGATTGCATATTCACTTAGTCGGGTTTAATAATTGCGGCCTCATATGAATAAATGATTCGTGGCATGACTAAGCAATCTAATCGAACTAACCAACCCGTTGGTGCTACAATATTACCAACTAAATATCAACTAGGGTGACAAAGGATCGAGGGCATAACAATTACACAAGGAAGGCATAACAGATTGGATTTAATAACTAATCCCAAAAGCATTTAAATAATTACTTGAATTAAAATGCAGTAATTTGAAATAAAATACTTTTGGCAAACTGGGAAGCAAGATGGTCAAGGGTATAGCTTGCCTTGGAGCAGTCTAGAGTCTTTGGTTACATTCTTGAAAGCTCCTTCTTCTTCAACTCTTCGGCGTGTCAAGTCTACTCGCAAAGCGAAGCACAAAAATAAACTAAATAAATAATAGAAGCAAATAACTCTAATAAAATAATTAAAAATCTCCAATAGATAGATCTTGATTTTAGGCGAATTTAGAAATATTAATGGGAGGATTTGGAGTTCGGATGCAAAAGTTATGGGGTTTGGAAGTTTGAATCTAAAAAAACCCTAAAATTAGAATTATATGAATTTCCGAATTATTTCTCAGCAGAAAAATCGAATATTGCGCAAGCATGACATCATACAGGAATTTCGGAAAAGATAAATAAAAAGAAAATCCTAGCGTGTGGGACCCACCGTCGGTGACCTGACTCACAGTGGACCAAGTCCACCGAGCCTCTGAATCTGGTCGGTGAGGAGCCGCAACCACGCGTGCGTGCCGCCTTGGCGCCGCGTGGTGACACAGCGCGCCACGGAGGCTAGAGGCGATGAGGTGGGCGCCGCGTGGGGGGCGGGGATGGCGGCGCTCGGATCCCAATGGCACGGCGAACGGCGGCGTCTCACTGGCGGCGGGTGGTACGGGAGGGTAGCTGGCGCTATTGCGAACCTCTGGGCGCAGCTCCGGGTGGTCGAGGACAATCGAGGTGGCCGGCGACAAGGTTGGAGCGGCGGAGAGGCTTCGGGCTTGATGGTGACGGTGCTAGAGCGGTGCTCCGGCGAAACGAAGGTGACCAGGAGGAAGCCCTCGCTCTTGCGATGCTGGAGGTGTAGGTGACGAGGCTCCGGCGGCTTTGGTTGCGGCGGAATCGCTCGTCGGAGTTGCGGCGGCGAGATACCCTAAAGCTTGAATTGGCGGCAGCGCTAAGGCTCTCGGGTGGGATCGATCTAGGGTTTGGGATCAGGAGGCAAAGGCGAACCTCGGGGGCCTACTTATAGGGCCAAGGCGTGCACGGGGAGCCCAATTGGCGGCGGAGATCAACTGCCCGAAACGAGCGCGCGAGGAAACGGGGATAGAGACGGATTTTGAATTCAAAATCGTTTGAACGAGCTCGGGGAGGATAGGGGTTCTAGAAAGGCTCATCCACGCGAAGAATCAGGACTGTTAGCAACTTATCGGACGAGCTCGGCGACGCAAAAATGGCGGATGCGGTGCTCACGCTGAGACGAAGGCGACGAAGATGACGACACTGTAGCGGGCCCGCCTGGCAGCGAGACGGGGAGCGGTCCCATGCGGCAGAGTGAGGCGAGGCGCGTCGGCGAAGATCAAGGCGTCCATCCCGATTGGCTGACTCACGGAGGATCGGGCCGGTGAGCAGGAATGAAATTTGAGGAATTCGGCCCGAACACTATTTGGAGATTTAAATAGCTTTTTCTTTTTAAGAAAATATCAAAAATTCCAAATGGCAATAGAATTTAGCAAATTAACTTGGAAAAATTCTAGAAAAATCTAGAAAATATATCCAAGCACATAGAATCCAAATAAAATAGTTTTGACCATTGTTCATGTTGACTTTAGCTACATTAAATTGTTTTGCTACTCAAAGTCCAATATTAAGCTTTTAAATTAAATTCAAATAAATCCAAATAGTGAATTTTCTCACTATAACTATTCAAATGATTTTTAAAAGCTCTGAAAATTAGGATGTTACAACAACCCCATTCCTCACCTCTAGATCCATCCAGCAGTCATAGAGGGCAAGACAGCAAGGCAACGAGGCCAAGGGTGTCCAACCCGACCTTCAACTGACAAGCTAGTTAGGTAGCCCACATTGCAACTTGGTTCACATGAATACCAACATCACAAACCAATAGAGCTGTCTTACCTCGATTGACATCGCTGGTGTCGGTGGTGAGGTAGCCGAGACTGAGATCGGTGGAGCTAGAGGTAGCGGGGGGAGGTCGGTGAGGTAGCCGAGGTCGCGCACGCCGAGGGGAGGAGGAAGAGGGGAAGGCAACGTCACCGTAGTTGTGGCACAACGGTGACACTACACAAGACACTCTTATCATACGATTGTCTTGTGAAGTAAACCATGGTGTCACAACTGTCAGCGACGGGAAGAAGGGCGACGTGGGTGCCATTCTAGTTGCTCTCTTTAAGGCTAGAAAAATCACTGCCTTCTCCGGGTTTCACGGGTATTTTTTGCCAATTGTGCGCCTAGGTGGCCATCGAACTCCTTTGCTTACGTCGGCCTCACGCACGTGTGGCCGTTCGATCGGTGATGGACTGCTCCGCCTCCCCCGCTTTTCCTCCCTTTTCCTTCGGTCATCTTCTTGCGCAGCGCGAAAGCCTCCCGAACCCTCCCGTCTTGCCATCCTCTCTCTCACCGTCCCCCTCGCACTCTCCGTCTCTGCCCTAAAGCATGCATAGCCCTCGCCACACTCCCCTTCCCCTTAACTCTGCCGCCTCCCCTTCGCCCGCGCCCCCGCCGCCCTCTCCTCCCTTACACCCTTCGTCGCCCGCGTTGGAGGGTCAAACCCACTAGCGCCCTTCGTCAGATCGGCACCGCCGCTGGCTTCTTTCCCCCTCTACCTCCCATTTCCTTCCTCCGTCGCCCATCTCCGCTAGCTCCGCCGCTCCCTGCCTCTTCCTCCTCCTCCGCCCCCTTGACTTCCCTTTGCCCTGACTGCTGACCATCATTGTCTCCTCCCTCGCCTGCGTCTTGTCCTCCCGCTCCCATTGCCCACTCCTACCCTCGCCTAGCATCCCTCGCCTCCTCCACGCCCTCGGTAGCGCTGCCCTCGCACTGGCTTCCCCCCCCTTCTCCTTCCCCGCCGTCGCCGCTACCACCACTCCCTCCTACCCCCACCCCCATGCTTCTGATTTGTGTCTCCGTGTTGGTCCAATTGGTATTAATTTGTGAGCCCGTATTCTGGGTTTTTTTTTTTTGCGTACTATGTGTTTTTTTTGCGGTGACTTTGTGATGACTCTTATTGTCAATGTGGGCACATGAAAAAGTGACACATGAGTTTAATTTTGTCTAGAAAAAGAGAACTAATTCTAATATCCACATTTGTTAATTGATGAACTGAAATTTGTCATAGTTTGACTTTATAACCATCCCCCGATGCTTGATTTGTGTCTCCGTGTTGGTCCAATTGGTATTAATTTGTGAGCCCATATTCGGATTTTTTTGTTGTATACTATGTATTTTTTTTTGCAATAACTTTGTGATGACTCTTATGGTCAATGTGGGCACATGAAAAAGTGACACAGGAGTTAATTTTGTCTAGAAAAGAGAGAACCAATTCTAATATCCACAATTTGTTAATTGATTGAACTGAAATTTGTCATAGTTTCACTTTATAACCATCATTATCATGGATGCATATGCTCTCCTTTATCGATTTGTCCATAAACTGTTAATTTACTTGAAATGATTGATGAATCAATATTGCACTAAGAGTGAGATGCTTTTGATTTATCTTTGGTGCTTTAGCACGATGATATGCTTCTTCGTTGCACTATAAAATGCATTGTATTTGTTCGTACACATATAAATGCTGCAATCTTGTTGATTTCCTTTAACCATACTTTTCTGAAATCCTTCTATCACTCAATGTTTATTGCCATGTGCGATTCTGTACCATTCAGCGTTGCTATATATTCACAAAGAGACTGCATTCTTTGGTGTTTTTGATGGCCACGGAGGAAAGCACTACTTGCAAAGATAAGTGCTTTCATGTTTCCCCATTTTACTTCCCAAGGCATGTACTCCCTCCGTCCTTTTTTATTTGACGTTTTTGACTTTTCACGGTCTCCAAGATCGACTTTGACTATTATTTTGTTATAACTTTATATTAAAGCATACCAATAAAATTATAATATTATGAAAATATTTTTGACGACAAATCTAATGGTATAGTTTTCATGTAGCCAATCCATATAGTTTTAAACATATTGGTTGCCTAACTTTGAAAATTTTGATTGTATAGATTCTAGGGTGTCAAATAAAAAAGAACGGAGGGAGTATGAGTTATTTTCGCCCTCCAAACACGCACTACTGACAATAGTAGAAACACGCGAGATCTTCTATCCACAGCTAATGTTGTCATCATCCAACCAAACATCTCTATGCAGGATTACTTGATTAATTGTACACTTTAAATACTTTTTCAACACAAGTATATACACCACCCCTACTATGTAATTGAACATGTATATATATATATATATATATATATATATATATATATATATATATATATATATATATATATATGCCACTTTAAATACTTTTTCAACACAAGTATATACACCACCCCTACTATGAAATTGAACATGTATATATATATATATATGCCACGTGGCTGGGTAAAGCCGAAAGGAGTGCATTATACGATGAGCAAAAAAGCTGAGGCTTACGTCCCTATCATTTGGACTAAGCATATGCACACCAACTTTTCTCTCCTGAATGTGTACCTATCTATATACACGCCATCACACACAAATTAAAGACAGCAACCCCCTCACGAACCATTTGATTAGCACGGTCAATTAGCAGGCGACGTACGAGATGATGTGCTCATGTGCATGAAATCAGATAGATACGTACACTGCAGTAGGAGATCGATTACATTTTTTATTAGACCAGAAGCATTTCACGTACGTACAAATGAGCTAAACCTTCGCACCCTAGTCTTTGGGAGCGGTGGAGATCGATGGATGGATGGAAATGAATACAACAGCAGCACAACTCAACACAGAGATCAGATCATCCTACACACATATATAGCTTCCCTTGTGCGAATATTAAAGCGTGCATGTGGCCCATCCATCTAGACCACCTCGACAGAACGGGGCATGTCCACCACCGCCACTTCCTGAGCCTGCTCCGCGGCGGCCGCCTCCTTACCATCGTTCATGTAGAACACGTACAGCCCCATCTGAACAACCCCGAAGGTGAAACCAATCACGTTCGGAAGCTGCAAAAGATCGATATCACCATGCGAAAATGTTAGTGATCACGCATGAATTGGACCGACGCATCAATCCGTTAACGGCGACCTATTTGCACGGTACGGTGCTTACCGCGATGAATTTGTCCTTGATGAGGAGGCCGTAGAGGAACCAGACGACGGCGCTGAGGGTGTACGAGAGGGAGAGGGAGAAGAGCATGTACTCCACGCTCCTCGTCCGGATCACACGCCTCTGCAGAGATTCGATCGATGCACACAAAAAAAAAACACAGTTAGCTAACAAGATCACGGCATGGTCGAGAATGATATGCATGTTCCACTCGATTGATGGATGGGAGTGCTCACGATGATGCTGAGCGGCGCGACGAAGACGCTGACGGAGAAGCCGACGCAGACCCAGCCGAGGGAGGTGACGCACTACTCGCCCTTGGAGAGGAGGAGGGTGAGGAGGAGGATGAGGCCGAAGACTGGACAAAGATTGGAACGCAATTGGCTTTATTGTTCTACTTTGCAATGGTGCACTATGATGTCACTACAGTTCTAGTACTGTACAGTACCACTCAGTGGCAAGATAGAAGATAGATGTTGCAAAAGGATCGATTGCTAGCGAGACAAGTAGTCCATGATGAGAAATAGGTAGCCTAACAAAAGCATGATAGAGAGCTAAAGCCAAGGATGCATGCTTAATTTGGTGTGTAACTAATTAAGACCACAATAAACTAATTTGTATGATTACTACGCCCACTAATTAAGCGGCTACTATATATGTACTATCACTACTAGCAACCACAGAATGGTCATAGGCTTGTAATGACACAATAATAATTTGTAAAGCTAGCGTGAAAGAAAAGAGAAGGGCTAATTCAAGGGCATCTCTTTTTTGTGATAGGTAATATATATAGACATTTATGTTGGAACCAACCCGAAGAAGACTCATGCTCACACGCACTTGCGCCAGAGGTAAGTACTCGCTAGAAAAAAGAACACGTGAACATACTGAAGAAATACACGCACACGCAGAGAATCAACACACACGTACGAGATCACCAGAAGAAGCACATGCTCAAGATCTTGTTGGTGCAAGCTAGCGCGCGCACACACACACAACACCAGGAGAACACAAAACAAGAGACATGAATTTTTTTTGGTGCTACGGTTGGAAGGCCTCAGCTTTCTTTTCCTTGACTTCTTTAATATATATAGGATTACATGTTGCTACTAGCTAACAGAACTCTAACAAACTAACTGCAACTCCGTGCATGCAGTCTGCTTATCCAAATTAACAGAC
The DNA here is from genome assembly GCA_036346405.1 of Phyllostachys edulis. Lineage (NCBI taxonomy): Eukaryota > Viridiplantae > Streptophyta > Magnoliopsida > Poales > Poaceae > Phyllostachys > Phyllostachys edulis. The sequence goes on from JAYEVD010000905.1 coordinate 212,247, forward strand.
TCATAGCTAACAGCTAACAAACCACTAACTACTACCAAAAGAGATCACGCTGCAGAAAGCAAACGTGCCACAACCAACTAGCAAACTCAACAACCGAGCATCTCCATGCATGCAAGGTCCAGCTACTCCATGCGTTGTGCTCACAACTAACACATGAACTAGTATACAAACTCTAAACTAAACATGTCAAGATTATGGCTAACAATATATACCTAGGAGGCCAAAGGCAAATGCCCTGCAGGGATAGGCCAGCCATTGCGATACAATGATGAAGCGAAAATGGGATGGTTGCAACTTCACAACAAGCTAGTTAATTGAATCAACACTAGCTAGTAAAGTGAGAGCTTCTTGTTGTTTGGACCTTCTCTCTCTCTAACACTTGACCCCTTCTGCAGGGAAGGGAGGAGAGCTTTGGGGAGTTCTCTGTGTTGGCTGAAACTCTTGGAGTAGGCAGGTCATGAGGGGCTTTATATAGGCACAAGGTGGCATGACTTGCTGTGTGCAAGCTCTCCAATCCCATATGCAGCAACAAATCATGGAATTATTGGACAAAGTTTTTTTATTGCCTTTTGAGAAAAAGGTTTTTGGCCATGCATATATTAAGCTTTAACTAATGTGCTATTAATAGAGATAATCATGGCAATTCCAAAACGTTTTAGCTTTTGTGCACACTTTAGTGCATAATGCATGGGTTGACTGCATAGTTGTACTACACTACGAATTGTCACACGTCTGCTTGGAGATCTGTTAAACCTTCGCACCCTAGTCTTTGGGAGCGGTAATAGCCACCGCACAACAGCAAATCACATGAGATCTATTCCAACCAAGAGTATTCATAGCTGGCACCCTCGTTGGGAAGAAAATATAATGGGTAAGGGCCTCGCCCTAAGCCCTACCATCGGTCGTTGATTCGGGCGCAAATTTCCTTCCCTTCGTTGCCTCACTGTACCGTCAACGCTGTAGTTTCTAATGTTTGGGGGATTGGTGAAGCTTTCTCAGGAGGAGTGCAGAGAATTTTTGGCTGTGACTTTTCGCCCCGTATATGCATAAATAGTAGTCCCCAACTTTGTTTTTGCAAAAATAGTCTCCTGTCGCACGGTGGCCGTGCGGTGGCGCATTGCCGCATGGCCACCGTGTGGTGATGTTTTTTTTCTTTTTTTATAAAAAAACACTTGCCGCGTGGTCACCGTTCGACAGCGCACTCTAGCATTTTTTCTCTTCTTTTTTGTTTTTTTAAATCATTTAAATATACTTTTTTGTATGTATTTTTAAATATAACAAATAAGCTCCAAACATTATGAATTTGTTTGTGGAGCCTCTTGACATAGTGTACTTGCTTGTGTAATTGTTTTAAAATTTTATCCATTCTGACCTTTTCTCAAAAATTCATTTAAATATATTGTTTGTAGGAATTTTTTAATATAGAAACTTAGGTCCAAACATTATGGATTTTTTTTAAAAGGCTCCTCACATAGTGGACTTGATTGTGTAATATTTTTCAGAATTTCATATGTTCTGAAAATATCTCAAAAATTAAGGGTTTTGGTCTCAAAAATTAGGTCTCATATGCAGCAACAAATCATGGAATTATTGGACAAAGTTTTTTTATTGCCTTTTGAGAAAAGTTTTTTGGCCATGCATAATTAAGCTTTAACTAATGTGCTATTAGTAGAGATAATCATGGTAATTCCAAAAGGTTTTAGCTTTCGTGCACACTTTAGTGCATAATGCATGGGTTGGTTGCATTGTTGTACTACACTACGAATTGTCACGCGTCTGCTCGGAGATCTGTTTAAACCTTCGCACCCTAGTCTTTGGGAGCGGTAATAGCCGCAACATAACAACAAATCACATGAGACATTCCAACCAAGAGAACTCATAGACGGCTTTTGACTGAGATTTTACTAAATGAACTCTTTCTTAAAAAAACAATTAAAATAATTAAGAAGGTCCTTCATTGAACAAACAATTCTAACAAGATTTTAAAAAACAAACCGTTTTAACCCTTGAGGTGATGGCCTGGGTGCACCTAAGTGCAACACAACCAGCACAACCAGCCAGCACTACCAGAATCCTTTCTTTTCCCGAGTGCCCGAAACACTCGGGAAAGACCCTAAAACACTCGGGAACTTAATTCCCGAAGGCCGGCCCTTGGGAAAGAGCACTCGGGATAGATTAGTCGGGGAAAAACTGGTTTCCCGAGTGTTTCAAGATTTACACTCGGGAGAAATACTTTCCCAAGTGTAAATCTAAACACTTGGGAAACAATATAAGACTCGGGAAAAATATGTTTGTCGAGTGTAAATCTAAACACTCGGGAAACATCTAACACTCGGGAAAAATAACTTTCTTTCCCGAGTATAAATCTAAACACTCGGGAAAATAAGTGCACGGCGGGTTTGGCCACTGTATCGGAATACTTTTAAGTGTTCACGATCGAAACACTCGGAAAGTACGAAAAGTGACACCTTGATTTCCACGATTACTAGTAGTAAAGCACTAAAATAAATCATCTGTATCCTAAATTTATTATGTGCTACATCTAAAAAAGTGAAGAACAATCCATCTGCAGGTAGTATAGAAATGCAAACTTCACCGCTTTATCATTAAAAAGAACATATATTTTTACAACGTCATTGAATAAATTGTTAGAACATACGAGTATCGTTTAGTGGCATGTAGCATCTGAATTGTAGAATACAGGCATAAATCTAGACTGACAGAAGTACATAGCTAAGAAATCATCGACACTAAAAGAGGGAAACAGAAGTATAGAACTATCCCCAATCCAAGCCGTCAATCAGGATACACTGCCCGGCAAGTACAGTAAGCAAGTCATCAAGTGCTACACAGTAAACAGCACTCGAGATGGCTCCGAGAATAGGACGCCATTGATGTCGTTAGTGTTGTACAAACTATGCCTTCACCGAAGTCTCTGGGGACATAGCTAAGACCTGCAAGAAATGAAGTTGATTCTTTCCATGTTAAGAGAAACTAAGCAACAAGACCTTAGCAAGGAAAAAAATATTATAGGATGATAGCGGCATCATATATAACCTTGCAAAAAGCAGGGAGTGCTTCCATCATGCTGTGCCAGCCACAGTGGCTGCATCCTGCATTAAGCATGCATAGACAGAGGACAAAAACAATGAATTAGAACCACAATCCTGAGGCAAATGTTCTACAAAAAAAAACCATGGAAGACATACCGGCTTGGAGTTGTCCTTACCATTTCCTTCAGACGATCCACTCGGTGTTTTTGCAAACCTGGCAAAGTTGTGGAGAGATGTCACCTATAGCTGATTATTAGATTAAGGTTCTATTGACAAGAATGACATAACACTGCCACATTCATCTGATTCTACCTGAGGGCTCGCGCCTTTCTTTTCTCTTCTTCTGCCTTGTCAATGTTTGTATTCTGACCAAATCGTTCTAAACGAGCTTTTTTCTTAGCATCTTCATCAGCAGAAGAGGATGAGGGAATGCCAAACCTGAAAATTCATTTAACTATGCATCAGTTAACTATTCAGGGGTCATGGCAATATGAAAAACCTAGAACACATCATAGCTAATTTACTAAGTGTATGAGCAGTGGTATTACATACCTCTCAGCCCTAGACTTCCTCTTCTGTTCCTCCATCTTCTCATTTGAAGAACCAATCCCAAACCTTGTAAACACGAGAATTGAAAGGCACATTTCTTAGTATTTGAAATGTCATTTGGACAATATATTAGCGAAATAGGAATGATAGCAAGGAAACACTTCGTTCAGCTTCAATAAAATTAAAATCACGAACTAATATTATCAGTAAGTAGGTTTTGTCCCCAACTTCAATAAACATAAAGATTGACCTACGCGGTTACATCACGGATGACTAACAGTTGTAGTAAGGCATATGTATAACCTGAGTACAAACGAAACACAACCAGCTTACATAGCTGCACACATACACCTGATTGTGCAGTTGTGCACTACTGATTGTTTATGCCAGTACCAGCATGAAACTGGACATTTACACTATATATAGATTTATGAGGTAAACAATAATATCCACTCCTGTCATTGGAACTGCCCAGGGGATTAAGGTAAATAGAAAGTAATAAAAATTAGTACAGAAGAAACCATGACAAATAGAAAGTAATAAAGAGAATGACCTTTGACGAATTACCATTTTTGTAGCATTATGTGCGATACACTCCTCTTCAGCCATGCGCTCTACAGTAGCAAGTTCCTCTCGTAAAGCCTAAAAAGTAAACAGTACATATGGAGGTTAAATATATCTGCAAGAGCACATGGTGGGTATTCTACTCTAGAAAGCCTATTTTACTAACCTGGATGACCCTGGTTTCAGTAAGTTCACGGTTCCTCTTGAGGCCATCCATATCTTCCTGGTTTCAAAAGACAACAAAATTAATATATCAGTTGTGTTATTGAGACTTAATAACATGAAAAATGTTCGGTCACTCGTATAGTCATACTGTTTAAGATCTATATCCAAAAGAGTTCTAGATGCACCTCTACGGTATTCCATAAAAGAAAAGAAAAACACATATTACAAAGCAATCATGATTAGATCAAGACAACGACAAACTAAAATGTGTGCTTCGCATAGCATATCCCAGAAAGGATAACCACTGTGATAGCATATTTAAACCAATTATAATGATTAAAGACATCAATAAAATGCCATTATGGAGCCCATACTACAAACTGATGACTATATTATGGTATAGGATACTAGGACACAATGTATAGTTTCCTTTGGTAGTGGTAGTAGTAGTGTGGTTATAGAAAAAATAGCTGAAAAGAGTAACAAAAGATGAAACCTGTAAACATGCGAGCTTTTCTTCTGAAGCTGCTGCTTTTTTTCTTCCAAGAGTCCAATGATTTAGCTACAGACTCAATCTCGGCATTTTTTGCAGTCAAAGCATCGACCATGTTAGATTCAGCTCGTGAGCCTTCTACTCTGGACACTGATAGTTCTTGCCGTAGTTGCTTTATGTGAGCTTCATATGAGCTGCATTTCTCTCTCTGTTATGTGTTATAACATCAATTCATATTAGAGAAAACCACCTACCATGTATGGGATTAAGGTAAATAGATTTATGAGGTAAACAATAATGCCAGTAACAGCATGAAAATTGCATCCCTTAGAGGGTTTTGAGGGGTAGTCACATTTGATTCACAACTTGTATGATTTGCCAATGAAGTCTGTAACAAATCAGAAGATGTTATCAGGAAAAAGTAAGGTAAAATTAGAACAATCTGGTTGACTTTCTAACATCCCAAGGACCAATTCATGGCAATTCTAAACCAGCTGATGCATATGTGCGCTAGAGGGTTCCAATGGAGGCAACATTCATGGATTGTAAACTTGAATTGTAAATGCTACTAGTGTAAGATGTAATCTTTGGCTACCGATGTCACTCTTGTCATTGGAAGCTAGCTTGGCTGAGGGAGGGAGGAGGGGGCTAGGCCTAGGCGGCGAGGTGGGTGGGTGGCCCTCCATGGGCGGCGTAGGGAGGCGCAGAGGGCCGGAGGAGGTGTGTGCTGGGAGCATTCTACAAATCCTTCTACACAAGTTAGAGCAGAAAACAACAACAAAACATCACTGCGAGAAAAGAAAGCAGTCTTTGTTAATAAATGATATAAACCTGAAATTCAGCTCTGGCTCTTCCAATTCTCTCCTATCCGGGAATCAACCACATAAATAATGGGGAAAATTTGTATCTTGCACGAAACAAAATAAGTAAGGAACAGCAAAGGGCATGTTATACCAATAGTGGGGATGGTGGAGAGAACTTCGCCAATGTGCGACTTGTTGAGTATGGTGGTTTTACCCACTGCATCCAACAAGCATCACCACCTAACAACAACATAGCAGCCATTCCATCGAATTGAAGCATGATCAATTAAATTGGATCATCGGCCTCGATCTCGAGAGAAGAGAAGACATGGGAGATGGATGAAACAAACAAACCAAGTGTAATGGTGTTGTACATATATTCATACATACATCTTGTAGTAAAAGCAATCAAGTTCAAACTCTTGAAACCAAAACAACAAGAAGGGAAGAAAGGGGCAGAGAGAGAGAGTAGAACAGGCGATGGCGGTGGAGGTCGAGGCCAGGCTTGAATAGCAGGCCGAGCCAGTGGTGAGCAGTGGTGGAGGCGGTGCCATGAGAGGGGCCGAGCCGTGGAGAAGCAGTCAGGCGAGCAGGAGGGGCGCCGGTGGCGGGTGCAGGAGGTGGCGGCATCGGTGGCGGCGCCGGAGAGCCCACGGTGCCAAGAACATTCGGCCCAAGGTAAAGCTCCAGAGAGAAATTGAATGGGAAGAAAAATGGGGAGAGAGAGAGCAATGGGGAATGAGAGAAGAAATGCAACCGAGGCACTAGCAGCCTAGAGTGGTGAAGGCACCAGATCGAGGAGGAGGAGGTGGGCGGAGGAGGAGGAGGAGGAGGGCGGCGGCGCCACCACTGGAGCAGCCAAGAGACGGCGGAGGCAAGGCCAAGAGGAGCGAGTTGGGCCGGGCGGGCTGCCACCCAGCCGCTTAGGGACCTTAGGGGCGGCGGCGTCGGGCCGAACCGAGGCGGCGTGGTGGCAGCGAGCCGAGGCGGTCTTGTGATGGAAACAATGGTAGCCGCTAAGAGGGCGGCGGCGCACCAGAGTCGAAGCGGGCGAGGCGTGTGTGGGAGGCCAAGCCACCGGCAGCCGGTCTTAAGCAACACCGAGGAGGAGGCGCCGGGGCAGGGCGGTGGAGCAGGCGCCTCGGGAGGAGCCAGAGAGAGGGAGAGGGAGAGAAGGAAGCGAACGCGGGGGGATTGAGGAAATAGGGTTAGGGGCGGCGAAAAAAAAGGTGCGGTGGGAAAAAAAGGCGCGGTGGAAAAAAAAAGCGGGCTTTCTCTCCCGAGTGTATAAAAACGAAAACACTCGGGTATACTCTAGTTCCCGAGTGTTATGCTAAACACTCGGAAAAATTGTTTCTACCGAGTTTTTACTTTCCATTCCGAGTGTCCTGTTAAACACTCAGGAAGATCCCGAGTGTTTTCGTCCAGACACTTGGAAAATATTTAGGCACTCGGAAACTATGTGATTTCTGGTAGTGCAGAAAGAGCTTATCTTTCCTCTAAAGAAACACTCATCCGAGAGAGTGCAAGATCTAATAACCTCCTCTTTAGGAGAGAAGAAAAAATCACTAGCGCAACCTATCTTTTTCCGAAACTCTACCTGGGCCAATGTGGCACTTGAGATGAACTAGCGCTGCTATGCGTACAAACAAAAGTTCTATGGACATCAATAGCCGGTCTAGTTCAACATTTGGAGTAGAGAGAGCCCAGATGTCACTGTACAATTGTATATACATGTGGTTTGTGAGATTTAGTTTTGTCAAAAAGTTTGTTATTTGCACTATGGCTGGTTTCGGAGGGCTTGCAACAAGGTACAACTGAAGTAGCTGGCCATTTAAGCATCTCTAATGTGCTAGCTTAATTACCACTATTTTTAGGAGATAGGCTCACAAGCCGACACTAGTACTACACTCTTTCCACTGGCATTTAGACAATCAATTTATAAGTTGCACTCTTAAAACTTTTTGGTAAAAAGATGGATAGTTAAAGTCGTGTGCCAACGAGAAACAAACAGCATTATCTACACTATTTTTTTTCCTAAGTCGCATTGTTTCCAAATGGTGTATCCCCTTCCCACATTCCTCCGATCCCATTAGGATAGCCAACATGCATAAGGATGCCTATTTCAACGGTTAATGGTTGCATTTAGGGTGATGCAGATCAGCTCATACTTGAATATACATAGTTGCATTGCAAATTGAAGTACCTAGTATCAGGGATTTTTTTTTTACCGAAAATCGGCTATACCTGTTTTGCCGATCCATCCCCGGTAGAACTACAAACCGGCTCTGAAAATTTCGGTTTGAATGAATTTTGTCAAAAAAAATTGCTTGAATTTTGTTTGAATTTGATTTTTAAAAATTTAAAATCCTAAAAATTCAAAAAAAATGAAAATTTACCGATTTTTGGCCAAACCGCCGGCCACCCCGGTAAAAAAAAATCCGGTTACAAAAACCCTGCCTAGTATATGCCTTTTGCATGGTAAGCTAGCTAGCTAGCAGCTACCAGACAATACATTAATCTTTTGGGAAAAGGTACTTTTCATTCTTCCTTTCCCTCTTTCTCCTGGCTTAATATCTACTTGCATGAAGTGGTCACTTGCTGCGTTGCATGTCTATGTCCATTACTTTGTGGTTTCCACCATCATGTGCGTGGGTGCATGCATGTACACCTGACACGTCGCACACCTGATCTTGGAGTTGTGGCCACAAATGAACTAGCTAGTTACTATCACACTTGATTTCTGAAGGAAATTAAAGGCTCAAAGAAAGCAAGATCTAGTGCGCAGCCATCGATCGCCCATCTCGAGTGAAAGGTGCGATCAACTCAAGAGATGCTATTGGTTACGTTGTTGCTTAGCTTCGGTCATATGTAAGTCCGTTTTTATATAACATTGAGTATATTCTAATATTTGATAGTTGCTTAAACTCTATTATTTATAAAGAACCTTTGCACTTTTCAGGTCAAAAGAGCTAAGAAAACAGCTTTAAATCTGTCACAAAACAACCTGGTATGTTACATTATTCTAATTTCATCAAATAAACTTGTCATCTTACACTTTTCTAACCAGGACACATGTGCGCACAATTTATAGAAATGTTAAAATTCATGTCTATGTATGTAGAGACGTTTTTACAAATATATTCAATTCATGTGCGTACAATTTATACACATTTTGTAGAGACATTATATACGTCTCTAGGTATGCAAAAGCGTCTTTTGGACATCTTACTATAAAAAAATTATTTCAAATTTGATTCGTGTATTTTGCTACAAACGGAAACATATATCATCATATGAAGACATTATTCCACCCCATCCCAAAAAAACTAGAAAATAGTAGAGCACATGTCGTCACATGGAAGCATCATATTCTCATAATCAGCAAACTAAAAAAACTGTAGAGCATGCATGCACTTCATTGAAGGGATACGAGTAGGCTACGCTAGTCGACAATTCAAAAAATTTACCATGTAAACCAGGATGCCATGCAAGCAGAAGATCATAGATCGTTACCACCAGACGCGCAATGCAGCGGAAGAAGAATTGGAGCAGCCTGGTCCAACGAAGAGCGCATCGATGAAGTGGTCATAAACGATTGTCCAGTATCCTCGCAAGTTGATCGTCTCCTCCAGCAACCTCTGCAGTTCCTTATGAAGATTGCGGATTGTCCTCAAGCGCAACAGCAACCGCAGTTGCGCCTCTACGGTATCCACATGTCCAGGGAAGGAACACCGTATACCGGTGTGCTAGCACTAAGTCGCACGGGAAGGCTCTCTCAAGAAGATGGCGCCTACAGTTTCGGTGGAACAACTCACGTGTATCCTCTTGCTTTCCAACAGCCTCAAGCATCTCCTTATATAGTGCCCGTGACGGATCCTATCCGAACACGTTTGACGAATCGTATCCGTACTGGTTTGTTCTAATCCGTTAAGTGTGTGACCCGTTAGGTTAATGCGTAATCGGTTGTGACTCGGAAACTCTTTTCTGATCACGAGTCGTTAACAGCTCCTAGCAGAACATAACGATTACCGAATACACACGAATTATATCGGACGAACCTTAATGCAATATGATCTATGACCAAGTCCATATCAGTAACGACCAGCTCGTATCTCTATACGACCAGTTCATTTTAGTTTCGACCAGTTCGTAACTCCTTATGACCAGGTTTCGACCACTTAGTGATCATGTTCGACCAGCCTACGACTAGCTAGTATCTCCATACGACTAGTCCATATCTGATCGAACTAAAAGACCTTCTCGTGTGTTCTCCTTTTGCCTCATGATATCTGGTTGAACTTCAGGTGAGATGTTGTATCATCCATGGACTGTTCAATACTTTCTCGATCGAGTGTCAGATAACTTCATGTGGTCGAACACTTCGACCATTAGTGGCATAGCCATGCACTTTCTTTATCCAACTACATCGAGGGGGCCCAGAGATATCTCTCCTGTTATATTAGGAGGGACAAATCCCTATCCGACTAGTCGCATTCCTCCGCATGTTTCACAATATACCTGAAAGCTACCTTTATAACTACCCAGCTACGGAGTAGTGTTTGGTAACCCCAAAGTGTACTCTTACGCATGTAGGATACCATGATGATCTCAGGTCTAAGGATTATACATCATCATTGCTTGAGACCAACTGATGACGTATAAAATTTGTCTCAAGGTGGCTCAATCCAACCCCGTGTTCTCTAACATATGTTCACATTATTGATTCGATATCCCTATATCCATGACCGGTGAAATATGATCATCAGTCAATATATGTGCTGGTCGATAGAGTTACTAGTGTTTTGACCAGTGACATCCAACCATAGATTCATTTAGAACAACATCATATAAGTTAAAAAAGTTTCACCAACAAGTCACATACTTGTTAATCTTCATAACCAATGATTCATTCAAGGAACAGAATAACACTTATTCAATAACACATAAACATAGATGTGATATCATCATCTCCATGATTGCCTCTAGGGCATATCACCAACATTCATAGCATCAACAAATATTTGAATTTACAGCAAGTGGAGTTCACAACTGAATCAAACATCCATATAAAAAAGGTGCAGATACATCAGAAAAAGATCCTATGGATTGACACAAAAAAATTTTCTAAATAGTTGGAATCTATCCATAAGCTTTGTTTAGGGAGAAACTAATACATTAGCTCCTCCATCTCCATTGCATTCTCTTTGTAGTCCTCAATTATCCTGCAAAGCCGGTTGAAAAATAAATAAATGTCCTGGTTAGAAAAGTGTAAGATGACAAGTTAATTTGATGAAATTAGAAGAAGGTAACATACCAGGAATGCTCAATGGTGCAAATGTTGAATTGTCTGCTAGCTGGCCAAGATATTGGCTAAGAATGGAAGCTGGCCTTTCGTTTGGAACACTATTTTCATCAGTCTCGACAATTATCTTTCCTCCATCTAATTGCGACAAATTTTTAACTCGAAATTCCCCTTGAATCTGCCGCACATCTCCATTTGGCCCTACATGTAGGAATAGGACAATGGTGCGTAACTAGGGGCAAATCACACTTATGTATATATCTGAAAAATAAATTACTGAAACTTACATATAATCTTAATTGACCTAGTAGATTCATGAGGCCTCTCTGGTAATATGTTATCAATCTCTGGAGGAGCTTGTAAATTATCTTCATGGAGTTGCACATTTTCTGCATCTTGTGCTGGAAAGCTCAAGTTTTGCAATCGTTTAGGTGTCTGGCCATAATATCTTTGCTAAAGCAAAGAAAAATTCGAAGCCAACCAGCAATCTAATGATATGTAAATATATGCATAGGCCACACAGTCATATGAGCTGCAAATTGTTTAGAGAACTCTATGCTCTGCAACTACAAGTTAAAGAACAATAATCAGTATATCTTCCTTTTAGTTACAAATCATGAATCAGCTAACAGAGAGAAAACACTTCTTATACATATGTCATGAAAAAAAAGAAACATGGACCAGAGGAACAGGTCATTAAAGTTCTTTCAGCTCAATCTATATCAAACCAGCTGGTCATGTAGGTCATACAATAAATACGTGTATTTCACTTGGCATCAACTTCAAACAGTGGAACAGGAGAAATAAAATACCTGCTTCAAAAAAATCTTAAAACTGTCATTTTTGTTTTCTTTAGAACTTAAGAGATGGTCTGATATAGATTGAACTTATCATGAGGTCCTATAATGCACTGAATTATCTAATATATGACTAATCATGTGAGATCCAATAGGAACATAACAGGGCGCAGAAGGAAAATAATTAGGATAGTCTAATTCACAACTTGTAACAAGCACCTTTAATAACTAGCAAAATCCATAAGTTCTAGAGTGACATTGAGAAGAGGGAAAAAATATCTAGAAGTTGCAGGCAATGGCCACCTACGGCTGTTGCAGCGGGTCTCCAGACTCTAGATCGATGGAGGTTGGCCTAAAGGGTCTCCAATACTTATTGGCAGCCTCACTGACGTCATCCCCCGCGTGCCCCCCTCTGGCCTTGCAATGCAGTCTTGTATCTTTTCTAAATCTGTCAGCACAAGATAACATATGTGTTACCATCCCATGAATTATTGGATCAATGCTGTTCAATGTTTAGGGATTCAGATTCCTAGGTTTGTTATACATATATGCATGCCTACTTGCTGAATTAGTTGATGGGATGGAAACTTTGATCTCCACATACAAATTAAGAACATAAAACAATATTTCAAATAATAGGGAAATATATACCATAACAAAACCTTTAGCAAGGTGTTGTGACTTGTGAGATGATAAACCTGCTGAAGGTCATCACAATTGTTTTTAGGCATTTTTGTCATGCTAGTCTCATGAGATTAACACGCATTGAAGATTTTTTTGAAGGAAACAACAAAGGAGCACAAGTCAGTTAATTTAGAATGAAATCTTTGGAATTAAGATTGTTAATTTACATCAGCTCATCTTATCTGCAAACGCATTAGTGAGCAATTCAGAGGAAAAATGTATTATACAAAGCTGCATCTACAAGATAAAATCTAGTCAAACAGATGATTAGAAAAAATCATCAACGGGCACAAATTACGGCTATCTTTGTAACACCCCAGCTCAACATGAGCCTAGAATGCTACTAAAAAACAGATTTACAAAACAAAACTAAGACTTTTTACTAAATTTCGGCAGAACCTCCTTTGTATAGTTAACCATATCGGAGGTTCTGACAAGTATTTATATCATAATTCAGTAATGCAAACATCCAATTTAAAGCATAATCAAAAGGCATCCAAAATATACTAATCAACTCTATTACAAATCATCCAATGCATAAGGCATAATCATAATAAATCTTTTAAGCAGTTTGTTCAAATACTAAATCATCATCCAATTTATTCAACTGTGAATGGTACGTGGTAGTGTGCAACCAATCTTATATCTATTTCCTCCCATACATGACGTTCGTATGAAGGGTACCTAAAAACACAAACAACAGTAAGAGTGAGTCCAAAGCCTCAGCAAAGTACAATTAATAAGACATTATAATACACAACTGTAACATCATCATCCAACCACAAATCTCTACAAATAACCAAATCACATGCTTATGCAATGCAAAATGCATAATGCAACTTTTCTTTTCTCTTTGCATATACCGATAATGCGGAGTATGCATCCGTTGATGCATACCCATGTTTGTGCCTTCTAGCACAGGGACCATAAGCCCACACTCCACGAGTGTGGGGACCACAAGCCTGTCAAATACATGACGGGGACCTCAAATCACTGCTTGGTCACCACGTGACCAAGCCTCAAATATGATAACATGATGCACATGAACAATTCTTTTATCCATCATAAACATGTATTAGCAGCAGCATCATACATGAATAAAAACTTACTCATACTTCTAGCATTCATGATCATTGACATACATATCATTCTAGCATCCATGAATAGTGAATATATACATAATACTTGCAAACATGAACAATCACTCCTAAGTAATCTATCACTAACTGTACTTGTGTAATACCCCAAAAGTGCTCGAAAGGATTATCGAGAGAGAATCAAGTTAATTACGAGAAGAGTCAAATAGAAATAGCTAATTAAGTAACTAAAGAGGGGTTTCGCTGTGAATTTTGGATAACCTGGGCCGGGGCCTCAGTCCCATTAGTTCTGGCCCATTGGTGGGAGGCTTGGCCGGCCATAGGGGGGCAAACCCTAGGTCACCCCCCTCCACTCTTTGGCCGCCTCCCCCCCCCCCAACTCCCATTGGCCACCGCCCCTCTCCCTTGGGCGCCTCCTCCATGGTCCTTGCGCCTCCCCTGCTGCCGCGAAGGTCGCCCACCTCCTCTTGCCACCGAGTGGGGAGAAGAAGGAGGTCGCATTCGTGGTGGCCGGCCAAGAAGGGAGAAGAAGGAGGAAGGGAGGGAGGGGAGAAGAGAGGGAAGGGGAGAGATCGTAGGCTAATTCATTATCTTCAGCGGTTCATCAAGGGTAAACTCGATCCCCACTTGTTTAGCAACGAATTCGTGATTTTAATCAATGTCAGTATTTAGATCTGTTAGAGCAGATAGGATTGACCAACATTTTTGATATGGTTTAGAGCAGAATCTGTCCTGGACACCTCCTAGAGAGTTGTAGGCGACGTTGATACCTTTCCGTAGAATATTAGATCATGTCGTTTGGATGAACAGTTTAGGAGTTACGAATTTTATCGTGCTGCTGTTCGATAGTTCTGCTGTATTTTGGACAGATATTGTTAATCAGTCTCAAGCAGTTAGTTAATGGAATATTTAGGAGATCTCACTATAATGAAAGATGTAGATAATTTTCTTATATTTCTAGAAAGCTAAAGATCATGAAATTTGGATAAATATACTGAACGTTATGATGGTTCTAAGGTCGCTATCCAGAAACCCTGATGTGAAATAGTTGCTCTGTTAATCAATTTGGTAAGGGTATTAAATGGCCGAATCTGGGAGGCTCCACAAAATAGGTTTAGGTGGAGAATTTGATAAGCTTTCAGAAAGTCTAAGAACACGTCATTTGGATCTCAGGTCAAAAAGTTATGGATTTTAGAATATGGTATGCGCTAAGGAGCAGATGCCAGATTTAAGATTTTGGGAGTTGGGTTTGCGCTAGAGAAGCGTAAGCGTTTTCGTAATTGCTTCTAGCTTTGTTTGGTCTAGTATTATTATCTTAGTGTGCTTATTAATTATATTCAGGTGGGGGATTGGTCCCGGGGGCAGCGCCCTCTTCACGTCCTCCGTTCTCGCACGGTTATGGCAAGTATTTGATTGATAGATTTATTATGAGTGAATGATCTTGTTTGCTAGTATTGTGAGTATATGTGCTATTCATGGATGCTAGAATATGATGAATGTCAATGATCATGTTTATTAGTATTGTGAAAATGTGTTATTCATGGATGCTAGAATGTTATGAATGTCTATGATCATGAATACTAGAGGTATGAATAAATTTATTCATATGTGATGTTGCTGCGAATGCATGATTATGGTGATTTAAGGTTTTGCTCATATGCATCATGCTGACATATTGAAGACTTGGTCACGTGGTGACCAAGCATTTATTGAGGTCCCCGTCATGAATATGACAGGCTTATGGTCCCCACACTCGTGGAGTGTGGGCTTAGGTCCCCACACTTGTGGAGTATGGGCAATGGTCCTTGTGCTAGATGGCATAGGCATGGGTATGCATCGACGAATGCATGCTATGCATTACCGGTAAAATGCAAAAGAGAAAGAGAAGGAGAAAGTGCATTTGAGCATCCTGCATAGCATGAGCATATAATATGTTTGTTATAAAGACTTGTGGATGGTTGTTGATGATTACAATTGTTTACGTTATTGATGCCATTTATTGTACTTGTTGAGTCTTTGGACTCACTCTTGCTGTTGTTGTATTTTTAGGTACCCTTTACAAGAACGGCATGCATGGGAGGGAATAAAACTTAGAGTGGTTGCACAATGGCACAAACTATTCACATTGAATTGATTGGATTATTGATTTAGTATTTGAGTAGTCTGCTTAAAGAACTGTTTATGATTACTCTCTTTGCTTGGAATAAATTGTAATAAAGGTGATTAGAGGATGTTGGATGCTCTTTGGATTATATCTTAGCTGTTTAGCATGCTATGGATGAGATAGTGATGATTAGCATAATTTTGGATGTATCTTGATTATACTGAATGTTGGATTATTTAATTGTGTTATAATTAACTGTTGGAACCTCCGGTATAATTAACTATACAAAAGAGATTCTGCTGAAATTTAGTAAAAGGTCTTAGTTTTAAGTTGTTATATTGTTAGTTTATTAACATTCCAAGCCTTTGTCAGGCTGGGGTGTTACAACTTGCCTCAACCGTGCGAAGATGGAAGACACAAAGAGGGCACTGCCTCGGAACCAAACCCGCACCCTTGGAGAAACCGCTGTCGAACGCGATGAACACCACACGATCCCTCTCCTTCCCTTCTCCGGTCTCTTTTATCCCTATCTCTCTATTGTTTAATCTCCACATCTCCATACAAATCATCAAGCAGCAAATAATCTGGTCTAAACAGTGTACGCACAACAAAATAATATTTTACCTATCCTTCTCTCTCTACTTTCCTTCTCTCTCTCAAAGCATACTTTGGCCCTCTTTGTTTAGGCTTAGGCTTTTTGGCTTATAGCTTAAAGCCGGCTTTTTGGCTTAATCGACTTATAAGCCTCTAAGCTTTTAAGCCAAGTCGTGTTGTTTGGTAGTCGGGCTTTTTGTAGGATATTGGCTTATTAAGTTGTGTATGAAGGATGAAAGGTCCTGAAATGCCCTTAAAGGTTTAAAGGACCTTGTTAAGCATGTATTTAAACTGATTTTTTCATGAGACCGAAAATATGACGATACAAACATTTGTACATATGAAACAAAATGGATATCGTCAGTTCTCAAGCCAAAGATTTTATTTTATATGCCATTCACCGCCACCAAGACCGATTTGTACATTTGATTCCAAGCTTTTATTTTATTTTTACAATCATGACAAAAGCACCCCAATATTACTTTCTTGCTAATAAGAAGTTAAGAAGAAGGAACACTTGCACTCAAATACAACTTATCGCTAATAAAAGATAAAGAAGGAACACCGCAGGAGGGCAATCCATTGCGAGATCTTTGAAAATCGAATCCCAAACGGCCAATCTCGCCCCGAGCAATGCTTTGCAACTCGAGAATCTCACATGGTGAAGAACTTATGTAGGTGCATTACAGTCCTTGTGTGTTAATGGAGTATGGCTCATTGTTTCGAAAAATCATCACCATTGGAGAAAGAAAGCAGAGGGCGGTGGCGAGTACGAGGTGCCATTCCTCTGTGTTCCTTACTTCCTTCCATCATCAAAGTAGGCAACCAACCTTGCTTTGAAGGCTGAAATGACACAAAGTTGTTTATTTGGACTCGGACTGATTCAAGCAATGACCAAGGGATCGGATGTTGAGTAAATACTCTGAAAAGATTCCAATGTCGATTAAATATCAAGCTTAACGCTAGTGGTTACTTTGATCCTAACAAGCTTTAGCCTGTCATAACCAAAGCAGATCCTTGTTTCATGACAATTTTCAAATCTACTTTTAACCACTAAAGCTAAGTGGTTACTTACTCATCAATTACTTGTGTATCATAATGTGATGAAAGTAAGCTACAATGGAGAAGTGTTTACAGAAATATCAAAATAACTTGGCATTAGTCCTAATACTCATGCTAGTATCCCACGGTGATGTGTTCCCATTATACTTCATCAACTTTAGCTCCTTTACAAGTAATGTCACCTATTACCTTGATGCTACTGAATATTGTCATGCATATTTGCATCGAGCGCACACAAAAACATTGACATTGTTAACATAAACAACTAAATTTGAATAAATGGGGGTCTTGCTATCACTATTATATACACATTGAAGCACCTTGCTTTAGGTGCTTTACTAGGTCATACCCTCTGGATAATTCCACGGTATCATAAGCCAACCGAGCATCTACTTCTATTGAAACCCGTCCAGGGACTAGATGAGCCAATTCGGCTCCAACATTAAATGCCGGGCCTGCCAAATTTCTTCTCAATTCAACTCCTCTCATGAACAAAATTAAACTGGAACATACGCATAATTTGTATACAAAGAAGAGGCACACCTTCAATTCCAGTACTCCACTATAATATCAGTGGATACCTGGAACATACTGATACACACTTGGTCCTAATTAAAGCAGATAAGAACAGAATCTGAAGATTAATCTAAAACCTACACTTAAGTCACAATCTGAAGAAGGCTGTCGGTGCAGGGGAGGCGACGGCGTCGGGAGGCTGAGTTGGGGCAGGGGAGGTGGCGCCGTCGGGACGGGAGATGGGAGGCGGCGCTCGGGAGGGGTGATGGGAGGCGGCGCTGGGAGGGTGATGGGAGGCGGGAGGTGGCGGCGTTCGAGAGGCGGGAGGCGGCGGCGTTCGGGAGGGGGAGGCGGCAAGCGGTGCCGTCGGGAGGCGGAGGAGGCGGAGACGGTCGATTGGTTTGGGCAGAGCGAAGGTTGGGAAGGAATCGGTGGAAGGAGCAGCCTCGGTTAGAAGGAATCGGTGGAAAAAAGCGAACGATTCGTAATTATATATCAATGGCAATTTGAGGGTAATTTTAATGATGTTTGGTGGCAAATAGATATTCTGTTCCACAAAAGCCAAAAAAAGCACCTCTTCCCTGGCTTATAGCTTTTAGGCTTAAATTGGCTTAACTTATTTTAAGCCGGACAAAAAAGCACCCCCTTTGTTTAGGCTTAGGCTTTTTTGCTTTTAAGCCAGAGAAAAAGCCTAAACAAAGAGGCCCAATTAATTAGTAGCATCCGCATTGTAGAATCTACAACCGCATGCATGCAAGCAGGTTAGCATGTGCATGCATTTGCTACATGTAGCAAGGCACAAGAAAGATGCGCATGTTGGCTAGGAAAGAGCGGTGAGTCATTTGGCGGAGAGAGGTGGATCATTTCTTTGGCGGATGGCAAGCAGTGATGGGAAAAAAATGGCTCGGCCATTGTTGGGAGCAAGTGGCTATTTGTGAAGAGCTAGGCTAGGGTTTTGGTTAACCCCTCTCCTCCCTTACTTAAGTGGGTGGCCGGGTCTCCTCTTGGGCCATGGGCCGAAGGCCCACCACTAATCCCCCTTTTCCACTAAAATCATATTATTATTATTATTATTTAATTCATTAATTACTCATTTATAAATACAGGATATTACAATCTTTAACTTCTTCTACATGTTGAATATGTAAATGATGAATACACAAATACTAATATACTATGGTGAATCATAACTCTTGGGAGAAACTTACCTAAAAATATATTATTGCTTTTCATAACTCTTGGCAAGAAGAAGCACTCATCCACAACCAAAACCAAACAACCGCCCCTTGCCACCTGCCAGCTCGCCCATTGACCACCGCCGCCCGCCGCCGCCGCCCACGCTACACTCCCTTGCTCGCCTGGTGTCGCCTCGTGCTCCTCACTGTCGTGACCTCGCTGCCGAAATCGCTCGTCTTGCCCTCGCCCTCTGCGTCATGGGCTTGTGGCTATTGGCTAGGCTAGGGTTAGCAGCTGCTAGCTAGGGGAAGGATTAGGAAGGAGAAGGACCGAAGTGGGCTCATGTGGCCTGTGTGGGGGGAGGCACAACACTGGCCAGTAGATTGGATTTTTGTTGGGAGATTAAAGAAGTGGGGAGATGGAGAGATGCCTATGGTAAGACATTTTGTGGTGTCATGTAAAACGTCTTGAGAAGCGTCTTTACATACAAGGTGTTTCCCGGCATATAGACGGACATAAAAGCATCAAAACAAAAGTGTATTTACATGATAGTTTTGTTATAGTGAGTGGTGGCCCATCAAATTGCCCACCGGCATTCGATTAGGGAGCGCAACCCAGTACTCTGGGTATCCTTCATCAAAGCCACATGTGAAGTAGTCGTAGTCGTCCTCGACATCATTGAAGGCTTCTGATATTTATTTTGAGTGTAGGATGTGAGTACATAAAGTATTACGTGAGTCTTGGAAAAAATGCATATGCATAGCTTTAACAAATGAGGCTTATATGGTTCTTTTACACAAAGCAATATTTTAAGTTTCAACAGTTTTCATAAAGCACATTTGACAAAAGTAGTTTCAATAAATAAATTAATTGTATCACTAGTAGAGGTTCTAGCTACCAACTACTAGCATCAAGGCTCTAGCCGCCAAGGTATTTCAAAGGATATGGCTCTAGCTACCAGAAAAACTACCCGAGAGTCCCAACTGCTCCCAGTTCCCAAAATTTACTCTTTTGAAATTAAAACCAAAATCTACCATGTGAAAATGCACCTTGCCTACCCTTGCCCGTGACACGGCTATTCGAATAGTTTTACACTCTGCAGAGGTTGTACAGCTTGACCCACACGAGATAATCAGCTTATAATGTCCGTTCATGTTGGAAATATGCCCTAGAGGCAATCATACAGATGGTTATATTTCATTATGTTCATAATATTGGGTAATATGTTATCTTGTTCCCGAATAATATTGTTAATATTTATTATCAAGTATGTGACTTGATTGTGAAACTCTATATTTTCGCAATGATTATTCTTAAACGTTCCCTAGTCGAAAATATTTGAGGACACATATGAATAGACTAGTGTATGTATTGGTTGATGACTATGTTTCACAGGTCATGGATATGGAGATATCAAACCAATAATATTGACACATGTTAGAGAAGATGGTGTTGGATAAGACCCACCTTGAGACACTATTGAGATTGTTATGATTCTATGTGTCGTTAGTTGGTCTTAAGCAATGATGATGTATAATCCTTAGACCTGAGATCAACATGGTTTTCTACATGTGTAATAACACTCTTAGGGGTTGCCAAACGCTGCTCGTAACTGGGTAGTTATAAAGGTAGCTCTCGGTTATGCTATGAAACATGCAGAGGAATATGACTGTTCGGATATGGGATTTGTTGCTCCTAACATAATAGGAGAGATGTCTCTGGCCCCCTCGTTGTGGTCGAATAAAGAAAGTGCATGGCCATGCCACTAGTGTCGAAGTGTTCGACCACATGAAGTTATCCGACACTTGATCGAGAAAGTATTGAGCAGTCTATGGATGACACAAAATCTCACCTGAAGTTCAACCAAATATCGTGAGGCAAAGGGAGAATACACGAGTAGGCCGCTTAGTTCGATTAGTTACGGACTGGTCGTATGGAGATACAAGCTGGTCATAGACTGGTCGAACGTAATCACAGAGTGGTCGTAACTTGGTCTTAAGGAGTTACGAACTGGTCGTGATCAAATACGAACTGGTCGTATAGAGATAGGACCTGGTCGTAAGTGATATAGACCTGGTCATAGATCATATTGCATTAAGGTTCGTCCGATATAATTTGTGTATATTTGGGAATCTCTATGTTCTGCTAGGAACTGCTAACGACTCATGGTCGGAAAGGGTTTTTGAGTCACAACCGATTACACATAAACCTAACAGGTCACACACTTAATGGGTTGGAACAAACCAGTACGGATACGATTCGTCAAACGTGTTCAGATAGGATCTGTCACGAGCACTATATAAGGAGATGCTTGAGGCTGTGGCGAGATACGAGAGTTGCTCCACCGAAACCCTAGCCGTCATCTTCCTGAGAGCTCTGCTGTGCGACTTGGTACTAATTGCTAGCACACCGGCGTACGGTTGTTCCTTCCCTGGATGTGTGGATACTGTAGAGGCACTACTGCGGTTGCTGTTGCGCTTGAGGACGATCCGCGATCTTCATAAGGAACTGCAGAGGTTGCTGGAGGAGGCGATCAACTCACAAGAACGCTGGCCGATCGACTACGACAACTGCATCGACATGCTCGATGCTGAACGATCGACTAAGACCACTGTATCGATGTGCTCGGCGCTGGACGATCGACTACGACCACTACATCGACACGCTCTACATTGGACCAGGCTGCTCCAACTCTTCTTCCGCTACTCTGCGCGTCTAGTGGTAACGATATGTGATCTTCTACTTACATGGCTTCCTGGTTTACGTGGTAAAATTTTTGAATTGTTAGCTAGCGTAGCCTACCCGTATCCTTACAGTTCACACACTTCCGAATGTGTGCTACTAAGATATTATCTCAAAGCCTTTACAATACCTTATCCTTACATTAGCTCACCTGATGAGCTTAACCCCAAGTCATGGACGCCAATTTATCATCGACCCAGAGCTCACCGTTGTGGGGGATAACTTTCCTGAACGTGGAGTTCTTTTACCAACGTACAATGCAAGCC
The DNA here is from genome assembly GCA_036346405.1 of Phyllostachys edulis. NCBI lineage: Eukaryota > Viridiplantae > Streptophyta > Magnoliopsida > Poales > Poaceae > Phyllostachys > Phyllostachys edulis. The sequence continues at coordinate 234,217 of JAYEVD010000905.1, forward strand.
CCGACAACATGGAGGTTCCTTACCATGCTGCACAACCCAAGATATGGAAGTACATTTACCATAACCAGCACATCTCAAGATATCGAAGTACATTTACCATAACCAAGAGAACACCTATCACTACAGCCTGCGAGCTTAATGCTTAGACTCGGTAAATTATTTAGCCAGGCTCGTCCCATTTTGGACATGTGGTTGTACGGTAATGCTCAGTTTGGATAGTCACAAGCGTCGGTCCTTAATATGACTTGGGTGGAACTTAACACAAGGCAACTTCTCATCTTCTAGCTACACCCGCTTGAACTTACCACCCGCCCAAGTCTAAACAGATTTTCACCATTTTATTTTATTTTGAAAAGCAACGGCAATACCTATTGCCATACATTTCTCAAACTGATTTGCATAAATGGTAATAATAATTCCCACCCATAGGATAAACATGACCAATATAGCTTGTCTAAGAAGTTCTACCATTTTATATTAATCCATCAATAATATTTTTACGTAACCCAAAAATAATGTGTCTCTATAATCCAACAACAATATAATCCTATAATCCAACAACAATATAATCTCGTAATCCAACAACAAAATAATTCTATAATCCAACCAAGATATATTTCTATAATGCAACAAAAGTATCTCCCCATAATCCAACAAAGATATATTTCTAATAATCTGATCCCGATATAATTCTATGATCCAACAATGATGTAATCCGATAATGATGTATGCCAATAATCCAACAAAGATATATTTCTAATAACTGATCGAGATATAATTCCATGATCCAACAATGATATATTTCTAATAATGCGATCAAGATACAATCCTATGATCCAACAATGATATATTTCTAATAATCCGATCAAGATACAATCCTATGATCCAACAATGATATATTTCTAATAATCCGATCAAGATACAATCCTATGATCCAACAATCATATAATCCGATAATGATGTATTCCAATAATCAATAATGATATAATTCTAATAAGTTGATCATGATATAATTGGTTCCACCAAGTTAACTTTATATCCGTTCTAAACAATCTATATATAATCCACAAAGATATCGTTCTTCACTATATTCATCTAATTCCATAAAATTGTATTTCCATTATCGATAATAATGTATTCATTATCGAGGATTTAATGTACTAGGCGACAAAGGATCATAGATAATCAACATCAAATGATGACAATATCAAGTTAGGGTTAACTAACAACCTATGATTTGAACTTATCATTTTAAATGAAATAGCAATGCATAATACTTTAAAACTAAAAACAATATTTAAAAATCATGGGAACAAAATGTTCAAAGGAGGCTCGCCTTCGGTGATGTTGGAGGTTAACGCTTCCTGATGATCCAAATTCGTGTCGACGATGTTAGACTCTACACACGCAAATCGAACCAAAATAAATAACAGGAAACAAATAAAAACTAAAAATTATAAAATAAATACAGGAAGGTAGAGAATGAATTTATAAGAATTTAGGAATGAGAATCGAAAGGATTTGTAGTTCGTATGAAGGAGAACGAACATCTGGAAGATTGACATCACATGAAATGGTGAAAAATACTGAAATTTAATGCTCTGAAATCACTGTTCTAATGTTTAACAACATAACAGAAGCACATAAAGTATGACATCACGGCCCTACTTGCAAGTGATACAAGAGAGAGGCAACTAGATATAGACATGTGAATGACAAATGGACCATACTATCATTAACTCAAAGTTCATTCATCAGAGTCATTCACAGAGACAGAGCAGAGCCAAAGACATGGAGGGTCCACAAGCTAGCGAAATAACAGAGAATGAAATAGAGATAAACAATGACATGTGGGTCCCACTGGTAAGAGACTCAAGAGGTTTGCTCTCTGAATGAACTTTAGAAAAGAGACAGAGGAACAGAAGGCGCACTAGGTGGCCATGGCGCCAATGAGGAAGGAGGCGGCGACTAACTAGCAAAATGGATTCCCAGGAGCAAGGCGGTTCTAAGGGTGGTGGTGGTATTGCCCGAGAGGTTTAGTCTTGTGGGGCACAAGAAAAGCGCAAGGGAGATGGTGGCGCCGGACAATTCTATTTCAAAAATGAACTTTTTTATTAATTAATCTTTTAAAAAAAATTATTTTAAACTTAACCCCCGACGAACTTTATTTCCAATTCTAACCCCTTTGGTCACACAACCACCCGTGGCGTGACAAAACAATATTGTCACGCCATAAGATAAGTCCGCTAAATAGCACCTTTTGTCACGCCATCGGTGGGCGTGACTAAACTCATCTTACGCCACGGGTCGTGGCGCGACAAGAGGTTGCCCAGATATGGGCTAGCGTGATAAGATGTTGTTTTGTCATGCCACCGTGGTGGCGTGACTAAAGGGTTAGAATTGGAAATAAAGTTCATTTGGCGTTAACTTTAAAATAAAATAAAAAATGGTTAATTAATAAAAAATTCTTTGAAAATCATACTTTGTATTTATTTAACCAACATTAATAATCCAACGTCATATCAATTTGGCGACACAAAAATTGATACCATTGAATTAGTATTTTAAAGTATGTTCCTATATTTTTAATTTTGTAGTTATGAAAAATATATTGTGAAATAAATTTATGGTCAAAGTTCAATTTTAGAGACCACACAAGTTAAACCACTTTTATAAAAAGAAAACAGAGAGAGAGTATATTGTATGCTAGTTTTTATAGTGATACAGTCTCTAATATATAACCTTGGCCAACCATTATTATAGCTAGCAATATGTTAGCAAAAATATAAATCATATCATAAAAGTACTTTTTATGGCGAATATAATAGTATCATTTTCACTCAAATACATGCTTTAGTGCTCTCCAAAAAGTGAAAACACATATTTTAAAGCACGTTGAGGGTTTTGTGTTAGTCCGCTGCTCCACGACCAACACTCTGCTTCAATATTTGTTCACTTTAATTTTTTATGGTACATATCTGAAATGCCATATTTTGGTTGATGGGACTGGAGTAGATGAAAATGGGATCAAAATAGTTTTTTTCTTCTCAAAAGACAGAAATAAACGAGCCGAACTTCGTTTCCTGGAAACCTTAATTGAAAAAATATATTTGACTAAAAAGATGGTGAGTCCTTTTTATTTTTTATTCATTTTTTTAAAAAATATTTTAAAGATAGCCTCTTCGTAACTTTATTTTCAATTCTGACCTCTCAGACCACGCCACACGTGTGACGTGGCAAAAGTACGTTGTCACACCACGGACCTCGGCATGGCAAATGAGTGCTGTCACGCCACTCCTCTTAGCGTGCGTGACAGGACTTAGCCCAAAAACGGATACGGCTCGGAGGGTTATCGTGACAGGTTTAGCCACACCGCGATCGGTGGCGTGACAGCGCAGTTTGATCACGTCACGGGTCATGACGTGACCAAAGAGGTAAGAATTGGTAATACAGTTATGGAGATGTTATTTTTAAAATATTTTTTAAAAAAGGATTAAAAATAAAAAGAACTCAAAGATGGTCTCAAACCTTTTACTGTATTATTCTCTTGTTTTTTTTCAGATCGACCTTCTTTAAGCCCTTTTTAAGATCTCGTACATTATTCTCTAGTTGAGCCAATGTCAATCTCAAGCAGTTCATGCGACGTATGTAATGCTCTGTTCTCACTCACGTGTGGTGTGTGTGCATCTTCCATCGCAAGAAAAAAGTATCCATCTTCCAATCTATAACTAATAATTAAGCAATTAATATTACGGTCTATAAAACACGATCTCTAGACCAATCATTATGGGCCAACTTGGTTCTCAACTCAGATACAAATATCATCTAACTTGGTGCTTTACCTAATCAAGATCCAACAAAGTCAAGCTGAGGTGCAGTGTGTTGATTAATATAGAAGTATTGCCAATTGTACTTGCTTAAGCGTCTCTTTGATTTGGCATATGCTAAAGTGCAGAAGGCGAACTGAAGTTGATTGACCTTTTGTCCTTATATATAATAGTTTTACCTCCTAATTCTAAAACTTTTAGATCTTTGGCTGCCCATCTGTTTTTTTTTTTATAAATGACGTTTCCCTTGCAGTACATAAGCCATAGGACTTTATGTAAACTAAACCGGAGGAGTAGTAAACTATACTAGCTAGGTAGCTAGATTGTGTACTATGGCTAACTAGGTGGCTAGCTTTTCTGGTTACATGGATCTTTCCTTTCTTCTTCTTAGATACTTTTATCCCTAACAAAAAGAAATGCCATCCCCTGCCGGCTAAAACAAATACAAGTGTCTCTTAGAGCATCTTTAGTGTATTAAACTGGCGTCGATTCAAAATCATGCCACATAAGCATTCTAGGAACTGAGTTTGTTTTTCTCTAATGTATTGAACCGATTCCTACTAATAACGGGACCCATATTTCATTAAAAACCACAAAATAATAATATTCTCTCTCAACCGCACTCTCTCCTATGTAGTTGTTTAATGCTCATATGAGTTATTTAATACTTTGAATTGATTCCTAAGTAGGGTCCGTTCCATGCATTTTTTTGTTGGAATCGACCCCTCCAATGTATTGGATCGATTCAATGTCTTATCTCTCCTCATTTGAACCAGCTAAAACACAACATTGGAGATGGTCTTAGTGTAGCGTATGTTAGCTTCTGTTCCGTGGGGAAGGAGTTAGCAAAGAATATTTCTCTGGCTTTTGCTCGAATGAGACGGACACAAATATTATGAAACAAAAAGGAGGGAGAATAAACTAACAAGGAGATGCATCTGTGTAATGCAGTAACTTTCTTGGAAGCAGTTAAGCATATATATGCTATGGCATTGTCAATGTAAAGTTGCATACACAGATCCCTATTTGTGGTCAAAATTTGAGCTTCTTTTAGTTTTTTATTTGTGAAGGGAGAAAGTTAGTGTTCTGTGGTCGTGCATGCATGTAGACGTGTTTTTAGCTTCTGAGGGTCGAATCAGGAACTCATCAAGAACATCTTGATTCAGTGTGGGCTACCGTTGAACATTGTTTAGTTGCCTTTTCTTTCTTTTGCTTGAGAAATTTTAGACCGTTAATTAGCATCTAGCGAGTCCCTTAACCATCCATGTTTATAAATATGTTAATTTTGTGAAGCTTTTGGAATTTTGTCAAATTCCGTGGGGTATAATGGAATCAAAACAAACTAGTGTAGTGTATATTGAAACGTTTTTGCTCAAATTCCTATGGTTATGTGAAAATATTTCTCAAAATTATAGTTATGTGTTGCAACTTCGTGTCAAAATGCATGGGATTTTCATCGCAAGAAAAATGGATGGGCTTTTGTAAAAATTCCTGTAAATAAAAAAGGAGGAATCGTAGAAACTTTATGGGCCATTTAGTTACTCTGTCCAAGTTGAAGAAAAGATCATGTTCCAGCCACAAGCCCACACGCACTCTGACATACTAGTTGCTCAAGCATTCTGCTGCCCATTCAGCCGAGCCCAGCGCCCCAGCCCATTTGTGTTCTTCTCTTGCATCTTTTTCCCAAGGAAATTTGAGCTATCAACTAAGTTGGTTGAGTGGCACTTTGGCAACGAGCACATTGTTAGTCAGGTCTTGTTTGGAACACAAATTTCTTTTCTTTGATTCCTGCAGGTAAAGAATTGTTTCCTACGAAATTCTAGCAAAATTTCGCATTTAAATTCGGATTTACATTATGAACAAGATTACTTTTTACAACATTATTTTGTTTGTACAAAATTATTCTGAAAAGTTGTCTGCATAAAAATATTCGTATTTTTTGTACAAAATAATTTCGGTTCAAAAATAAATCACTTTTTACAAATTTATTTTTTTGGACAAAATTTGTCTGTACAAAATTATTTTCAGTGCGAACTTTTGGTACAGTTTTCATCAAATTTCGAAAGATTTCTGTGTACATGTTTGTGAACAAATTTGATTCGACAAATTTCTGAGCACTTCAACCATGGTTCGGTACACAAACACAGAGAGAGGGAGAGAGAGATTATGATGGCGCACACACACACACACACACACACACAGAGACGGCGGATCCGTGGCCGGAGATAAGGGAGAGGCGTGTATCCTGCGTCGGAGACGAGGAAGGGGGCCAGATCCGACGGCACAGTAGCCAGGGATGGCCGGATCCTGCATCGAGGACAACGACCGGTCGATGACGGAGCGAGGAGTACATGGTGGTGGTGAGGTATGGCCCGATCAAGGAGTACATGGCGACGGTGACTTGGCAACGACATACTTCTTGCCGGCGTTGTGGAAGACGACCCCCAACAATGCTGTGACTGGGGACGAGGAGGACCAACGGTGGTCGTGCCGTCTCCTCCTCCAGCTCCGACTACGATCCAGCAGCGCTGCTGTGTTTCCCGCTCGCCACGAGCCTGCGCCGCCGCTAGATCCCGGATCCGGCGCGCCGCCATGTTCCCCGTCGCCTGTCGCCGGGCACCGCCGCCTCGTCGGTCGCATCCGAAAGAGAGAGCGGGGAGAGAGATGCATATGTGAGGTGAGAATGAGACAATGCGGCCGAAGTACGCTATACTAATTTAATGTGTGTTCCTGTTATTTCATCTGTGCTAGAGTACATGCGCTTGCGTACACAATTGCGCGCGGGGGATGGTTGGGCCGTAAGTGACCTAATCGTATGGACATAGTACCCAAGGAGCAGAACATGTGTGTGCATGTGCGGTGCAGGCGGGGCATGCAATGCATGTGTTTGGGACCCCGGAGGAGCCGAGATGGAACCGGGGGTAGTTCTGCAGGTGCAAGTTTGTTACCTTTGTTTTGCAGGAAAGAAATCATATTTATCTTGGAGATAAAGGCAGCGTTATTTCTGTTGGGCGTGGATTTCTTCTCTCTGTTCGTTTCTGCATATCCTTGCGAGCACTAGGGTGGGGCCCACCAGTAGTATAGGAATTAAGATGGCGCACCAAGTACTGGGTCGGTTTGATTAATTCCTTAATCATGAATTATAGTTCTGGCAGCCCAGCTATAGAAATAGTAGTTAACTCAACAAAGAAAAATCCTATGTCATTATTTAAGTTTTGTGACATCCCAGTTTTTGAAAAAACAAAGCTACCGTTATACCAGCCGCACTAAGCATGCTCATGACCGCGAGCGCGGCTATTAAAATATATTTTTTACTCCGCAGAGGTGTACAACTTTACCCATATTACGCGGTATTCCAGTTGCCTAGAATATCTGTATATCACTGCTCACTACCGAAGGTAAGCAGTTTAGAGTTCGCGACGCAGCCTTTACATCATCTAGCCCTAACCTTGCACTAGCCCTGCAAATCATTATCTTCATTTGTCCGGATAATAAAAAAAAATACATCCAATGAGGAGCCTCACTCAACCAGATAGAAACTCGTTGAGTGAGTCCCTCACTTCGTCAGGATAGAAACCCATCAAAGTGAGGCATCTGCAGCTGTGACGACACACCTAACCAATCATGCTCGCACTACTTCTGCCTACTAATCATGCAAGGCTATGGTTCGATAACTTAGTTAGCTATGGCTACCCCCATCCTAGCGATACTGGTTGTGCGATCGAGGTCCTAGTCTCAGATTTGTCGGCTTCGGTCCTTAACTGACTACGAGCGAGAAACTCCACCCTAGCTACTAGTAAGTCACAGTCCTCACTTTTTCAAAATACAATATAACTCGCCTACGTCTAAAAACTAAAGTTTTCATTTCATTTTCATACAAAATAACAGAGGTATCTCCTCTGGACAATTTTCAAAATATCCTAAATTCTCAAATTAACATATTGTCCTTTTAGCAAATTTTTCGAAAATCTATCGCTTTAGTTGCATTTGTGCGATAATCGCACTCAGAAATTTCCAAATGACTTTACATATTGCCTAACTCATATTCTAAAGGCTACAACAGTAAGGAATCAATATTTCAAGGAGACATCTGCAGCAAGTAGGATTTACAACTACCAATTTCCCAATAATAGTATTTTTCATACACGCATGCATAATAGGATTTATAAAACAAATTACAATAATTAAAATACTGGGATCAATATAATCAAAGGAGGTACTTTCCTTGCTCTTGCTGTTCTGGAAATATGATTTGTTGGTCATCGCAATAATAACCGAGCAATAAATCGCCTAATTCAAAAAGAGCCAAAAATGAATTAAATAACACCAAATAAATTCAACAGTAAAAAAATAAATATTTTTAGATATTAAGGTAGATTATTATTTTATACAAATTTAGAAATACATTTCATTCAATTTGGAGTTTTGTAGCAAAAGTTATTAAGGTTTTATTTCTATTCTGGTTTGATAAATCCAGATTAAATGAGAAATAGGCTTTTAGCGGAGAAAGTGTATTCTCGCGTCTATTCTAATGAGGTTTACACTTTCCAATGAGGAAAATGTATTCTCCTCATAACTCGAAAACGTATTTTCTATTTTCATTTGATTTTTGTTAAGAAACTGACAAGTGGGGTCCACTGTGATTAGCTCGGTCCATGAGCACAGTGTAATACCCCAGCCCAACTAAGGCCTCGAATGCTACTAAATTAAATAATTAAATGTAATTAAACTAAAACACCCTACAAAATTTCGGCAGAACCTCCTTTGTATAGTTACCTATACCGGAGGTTCCAACAGGCAGTTATAACAAATAAAGATAATCCAGATTGCATAATAAACAAGATATAATCAAAACTGGCTATTGTTACTATGACATCCATAGCAACTAAACATCTAATGAATAGACCATAAGCATCCAAAACGACTATTCATTTATTACAGATTACTCCAAGCAAGCAATAATCAAGAAGAGTACTTTAAACAGTTCATTCATCTCCTAGTTAATTTTTTTTCTTTCATTCTATGGTGGGTAGTTCGTGCAAAAGTGCAAGAAGTCTAATTCCTCCTTTCACCCATGCATGCTGGTCTCGTAAAGGTACCTAAAACACAACAAACAACAAATGGTGAGTCCAAGACTCAGCAAATATAATAAATGGTATCAACAACATCCAAGCATGTAAATCATCAACTATACTTTACAAAACCACATATCAATCACCTTACACACACATGCTATGCAATATGCTCAAAATGATCCTTTTCCTTCTCTTTCCCTTTTGTATTTTACCGGTAATGCAAAGTGTGCATCCGTCGATGCACACCCATGCTCGTGCCATCCGCACAGGGACCATTGCCAGACTCCGCAAGTATGGGGACCAAAGCCCATGCTTTACAAGCATGGGGACCTTTTAGCCCGTCATCAACATGACGGGACCTCAAGAGTTGCTTAGTCATCACATGACCAAGACTTCAATAAGCCAACATGATGCATATGTATAAATTCTCAAATTAATACAAACATGCATCCAAGAATAACATTGCATATGAATATTCTATTCATACTACAAAAGCTCATAAACATCAACTTCACAACTATCAAACATCCATGATTAACACATAACACAAATCACTAGCAACCATGAACATTACCAACTATGCCATCATCACAATTCATGAACACACAAATTCTCATAATATATATCAAACATTGACATTCAATCATATATATTATAACCATCATTATACTTGCCTTACCACGAGAGAGTGAGGGACACGCAGAAGGTGCTGCCCCCGGGACCAGTCCACCACCCGGGATGAGCTGCTGGAGATCACGAGCAGCCCGCGAACCCTTCCTCTTCCCTCTCCTCTTCCCTTCCTTCCTTCCTCCTTCCTCTCCTTTCTTGGCCGGCCACCACACACGCAGACCTTCCTTCTTTCTCCACTTGGCCGGTAGCAACAAGGATCCTCTTCACCGGCAATGAGGGGAGGAGATGCATCAGAATGGCGGTGGTATCAGAGCTGAGACGGACTAGGTTTTCCCCTCCTTTTATTGGTGGTCGGCCCTCATGGGCCTCTGGCCAAGGCCCGAGGCCCAAGTTGTCAAGAACCGCAGAAACCCCTTTTTCTTATGTCTAATTTCTCTTTTGAACGCTTTCTTTCTTAGAATAAATCGTAGTATTACATTCTACCCCTTAATAGGATTCGACCCGAATCTATGCGAAAAAAAATTGCCATTAGAATCTAACAACCAGAGAACACGCACGCGTGGTGAACAAACTCGGATATCGCTCGCAGATGCAGACTCCGATTCCTTTGTCGATTCTTGCTCATCTTGATGCGACCATGGCACCTCTACGGATACCAACGTCTTATGCCTCAATGCTCGTTCCGACCTCTCCAAGATATCATCTGGGGACGAGACTCGGACGTGAGGTCTTACTCACGATCAACTACGCTAACGAAACCTCAAAACTCCAAATCACCCTGTACTCATTCAAAGCACGAGTAACATACCGGACATTGCGTACTCGATATGGACCCCAAGGCGGTCCTAGCGACACGCCATCTTCCAAAATTCCCGCAACTATCGGAAACAACCAATGTATACTTTGGGCTATCTTTCTCTTAGGGACCAAACCACATAACTTGCACGTAACATATGGAACTCTTGTTTCATCTCTCAGTCGACCTCTTCATCATAATAAGGAGAACCCCCTGTTAAGCAGGGACGTGCAACACAACTTATTTTAATCAAACTTTAATAATCAGATTCAACTGAAAACAAAGGATTCACAATGCAGATACCAAATGCAAATACCAACTTTCCTCCAAAACCCTCAAATCCAAAATCCAAGATTCCTCATGGAAACCTTTCCAAGACTCCAACAAGGCAGTTTGCAAATAAACTCCACATAATCCAAAAACAAATCACCCAAATGCTCAAATCAAACACTTCAATTATTTTCCTGAACCGGACAGAACCACCTTGTCAACATAAGTCAACTCAAATTGTACATGATCTCCATCATAAAAATCCAAATCAAACAAGAACCAATAGAGCACTTCTCTACTCGAGAAAATATTCTTTTCTCAGATGTTCTTTTAAGAAATAAAACCCTTTCCCAAATCATGGGTGTCCAGAATTATCACACTAACTCCTTCCTCTTAACCGACAATCCCAAAACGATCCTCAAACCGAAAGATCAACCATACTTATTTAGAGGACTCTACTAATCCACAAAAGGGTTCTCTAGTCCACTCCTATACTAAAGGAATTATTTTGACAAATGGTTTCCATCACCTCAATAGACATTTTTCACCCACAACCACATCATCTCATTCTGTTGAAGATAGTCTACTTCAAATTCTCAGCACACATTCTCATTTACTTTACCCAAAGTATACTATCAAAGATCAACACACTATTCAAAATTCGCTTCTGTTCATCTACCTCTACACATAATATTTGGGTCTCCAATGTCCTACCATAAAAATGCAAAGCCCAAATTCAACTTTTAAGTCTTCTGCCATAAATTTCTGGTATAATTGATAAGAAAACCTCATATTCCTTTACTAAAATTTCACACAGCTCAACAATAAACTCAGTTATTATTATCAACATTCCTCACTAATCAAGTAACCGCCCCAAGGCGATTTATTTCACTAATCTTAGATCTCCTCTAATCCACACCAAACCAATTCAGATACACAACTACAGTATACCCATTCGCAATACTCTAACTGGTTGACCAAGATTCAAGCATACTCAATCACTAACATCGATAAATAAATAAATTCTTGACCAAGTTATCCTTAGAGATAATCTAACCCCATAGGGTTACTCACCGAGGCCAAATCATACTTGACAATATCTCAACAATTCCTTGCTATCCCATTAATTAGCACAACGCTTAGGTTTCTCCACACCGCTACTCTCATTAAACTTCACCATCATAACTCTTCTACACAATATTACTAAGTATCCAATTGCGATACTCTAATACATTTATCAAGAGTCCATACTTTCGATAATCCTAACATGGGCAAAGGTTATTGGATCATAATTCGCCATAGGTTCTACTAATTGTAACACTAATCAATTTTATTTCATCGACAAACATTCCTTTTAAATAGAACTCCATCTAAGTGTTATAGGTCAAAACCAATTCACCGTCTTCTGTACTTCAAATAGGTTGGTTCCCAAAATCTCACCACTACCAAATACTTGTCCACCAACAACCAGTCACTATATTACACTTTATAAGACTTGGCAACAAAAGTTGGTTAATTCCTTTCTCAAAAGGAAGAAACAAACCAAAAACAGGTTCCAACGCACAAGAAAATGTTGCTCCTCGGAGTGAGCACGAGACCAAGAAGAACAGTCAAATAGCAATGATCTCGGAAAGCACAATACGAGTCCATAGTTGAGGGCACATGTCCCTCAAGAAGGAATATCAAACCTCCATAAATCAAGATAAAACATTGCTATTGAAACTCAAGAAACTCTTAAGTCAGAAACAATGTAAAAGTTGCAGATTACAATTTTAACTCCAACCTCAAATGCTTATGGTACACATCTTCCGTTAACAAAGAAAGCAATTTTCTTTGATTACAATATTACTTGCCAATCCAAACAAGAAATGCCTATAAAACCAAATAACATTAATCACTTAGGTACCAAACGGAACCTTCCCATACGTCACATTGCTCAATTAATTCCATCTACTACGTAAATCATGAACTCCCAAAAGACCGCTGAATGCAAACTCCAAACATTTCCTTTAAGCGATATTACGCAAGGCAATTAACTTCCTTTCTCTCTAGAAGAATCATCACCACTACAACTAGTCAGAATCCCTTGTCGACAATCTTGCTAACATCAAGAATAATCTACTCTTAACAAGATTCGTTATCGTCAACTCTTCCTTTATAAAGCCCCCAAAGGCTCACCAAAATGTTACATACCCCTTTGTCACCTCATCCTCAATTGAGTGTTTACCAAATTCTTTCACTCTCACTACAACAACCACTTTATTTTAGAGGAAAACTACTACACAATTTAAAAGGTTATTCCAAAATCCTTTCATCAAAGACAAACTATTATTCGATAGTTCTACCATCATGTAAACATTGTTCATCCATTAAATCACATCAGCTTATCTCTTAGTGATGCTCGACACCAAACTTTAATAGACAATAATTTGCACCTAGCAATTACATATAATCACTAAGTATCCACCAAAGGTTACACCAAGATTAATATCCACTAAGACAATATTCTAACTCCTTTTGAACCTAACCATCCCAAACGGTTAGATTAATCCATTGAGACCTGTTAATCCAATTTACCAAAGAAGTTTACCAAATGTATCACTACTAATGATCAACTCAATTCATCAATGTTCCACACCTCTTATTAACTCTATTGATTACAATTAGGTATAGCCATACTCTTAATCACGGCTCGTCAAGAACTACTACAAGTCACTTTCAAATTTATCAACTTTTCTTTCAAAGATCTTAGTTAATATCGATCATGCACACACCGCAGACCTAACTCGATGATCCATATCATATCCATTAATTGCTTTGATTATAACCTCTCACTTAACCAAGACAAAACATCGCTAAAGGGTTTAACATCTTCTTCCATAGAAGAGAACCATCAATCTTCAACACTCAAAATACCCAAGAGAGATATATTGAGTCAAAACTTCCACGCATTAAAGGACTTGCAAAAGGAAACTTTCATTATCCAAATCATCAAGCGAAATAAATGGATCAAGTTTTTCCAATAAGGAAGACAAACTCCAATACGAAGGTCAAACCCGACAATTAACCAAGTTCACCAAACGCAAGAATAACTCATTGGTTGGGAAAACATTGATTGCTTTACAACAAGCAACCTAAACCAACGAGAGCACAAAGAACGTCTCTCAAAGAATCCCATCAACCGGAATGGACTACTAATCCAAGAGAAGTTCATCAACCACAACTAGATAAGAGTTGACCAAATTCAAATTTCAAGGAAGAGAACAACTCTTCCAAATATACTCGCTATCAATGCTCAGACTACGATATCCGGTGTGGACACTTCGCTATTCCTATACCACTAGCGGTGGTGTAACCTGCATACTGACCAGACCACAACCACGACCTCCACCTCTCAACGTGGGTTATCCCCACACATAATAACCATAGTATTATAATATAGATATATCGATCATCTCATAACAGAATCATCAATACAACTCAACTAAGCGTAAATGCAATGCAAAAACCCATCCCCAACCATCGTGCTTAGTGTATCAAGTTTAATATTTTCAATACCACGGATCTACACACCGCTCGATACCAATCAGAATAACACCCCCCAACTAAGGCCTCGAATGCTACTAAATTAAATAATTAAATGTAATTAAACTAAAACACCCTACAAAATTTCGGCAGAACCTCCTTTGTATAGTTACCTATACCGGAGGTTCCAACAGGCAGTTATAACAAATAAAGATAATCCAGATTGCATAATAAACAAGATATAATCAAAACTGGCTATCGTTACTATGACATCCATAGCAACTAAACATCTAATGAATAGACCATAAGCATCCAAACGACTATTCATTTATTACAGATTACTCCAAGCAAGCAATAATCAAGAAGAGTACTTTAAACAGTTCATTCATCTCCTAGTTAATTTTTTTTCTTTCATTCTATGGTGGGTAGTTCGTGCAAAAGTGCAAGAAGTCTAATTCTTCCTTTCCCCATGTATCTTTGGTCTCGTAAAGGTACCTAAAACACAACAAACAACAAGGGTGAGTCCAAGACTCAAAGAAATATAATAAATGGCATCAACAACATCCAAGCATGTAAATCATCAACTATACTTTACAAAACCACATATCAATCACCTTACACACACATGCTATGCAATATGCTCAAAATGATCCATTTCCTTCTCTTTCCCGTTTGCATTTTACCGGTAATGCAAAGTGTGCATCCGTCGATGCACACCCATGCCTGTGCCATCTGGCACAGGGACTATTGCCCAGACTCCGCAAGTATGGGGACCAAAGCCCATGCTTTACAAGCATGGGTACCTTTAGCCCGTCATCAACATGACGGGGACCTCAAGGGTTGCTTGGTCATCACATCACCAAGACTTCAATAAGCCAACATGATGCATATGTATAAATTCTCAAATTAATACAAACATGCATCCGCAACAACATTGCATATGAATATTCTATTCATACTACAAAAGCTCATAAACATCAACTTCACAACTATCAAACATCCATGATTAACACATAACACACATCTCTAGCAACCATGAACATTACCAACTATGCCATCATCACAATTCATGAACACACAAATTCTCATAATATATATCAAACATTGCCATTCAATCATATATATTATAACCATCATTATACTTGCCTTAACCGCGAGAGAGTGAGGGACACGCAGAAGGTGCTGCCCGGGACCATCCACCACAGGATGAGTCTTTGGAGATCACGAGCAACCCGCTGAACCCTTCCTCTTCCCTCTCCTCTTCCTTCCTTCCTTCCTCCTTCCTCTCCTTTCTTGGCCGGCCACCACACACGCAGACCTTCCTTCTTTCTCCACTTGGCCGGTAGCAACAAGGATCCTCTTCACGGCAATGGAGGGAGGAGATGCATCAGAGTGGCGGTGGTATCAGAGCTACTGAGACGGACTAGGGTTTTCCCCCCTCCTTTTATTGGTGGCCGGCCCCTCATGGGCCTCCTGGGCCAAGGCCTGAGGCCCAAGTTGCCGAAGAACTGCAGAAACCCGCTTTTTCTTATGTCTAATTTCTCTTTTGAACGCTTTCTTTCTTAGAATAAATCGTAGTATTACATTCTACCCCCCTTAATAGGATTCGACCCCGAATCTATGCGAAAGAAAAATTGCCATTAGAATCTAACAACGGTAGAACACGTACCCGTGGTGAACAAACTCGGATATCGCTCACAAGATGCGAGACTCGATTCCTTGTCGATTCTTGCTCATCTTGATGCGACCATGGCACCTCTACGGATACCAACGTCTTATGCCTCAATGCTCGTTCGACCTCTCCGAAGATATCGCATCGGACGAGACTTCGGACGTGAGGTCTTACTCACGATCAACGGCGCTAACGAAACCTCAAAACTCCAAATCACCCTGTACTCATTCAGCAGACGAGAACATACGGACATTGCGTACTCCGCATATGGACCCCAAGGCGGTCCTAGCGATACGCCATCTTCCAAAATTCCCCGCAACTATCGGAAACAACCAATGTATACTTTGGGCTATCTTTCTCTTCGGGACCAAACCACATAACTTGCACGTAACATATGGAACTCTTGTTTCATCTCTCAGTCGACCTCTTCATCATAATAAGGAGAACCCCCTGTTAAGCAGGGACGTGCAACACAACTTATTTTAATCAAACTTTAATAATCAGATTCAACTGAAAACAAAGGATTCACAATGCAGATACCAAATGCAAATACCAACTTTCCTCCAAAACCCTCAAATCCAAAATCCAAGATTCCTCATGAAAACCTTTCCGCACTCCAACAAGGCAGTTTGCAAATAAACTCCACATAATCCAAAAACAAATCACCCAATTGCTCAAATCAAACACTTCAATTATTTTCCTGAACCGGACAGAACCACCTTGTCAACATAAGTCAACTCAAATTGTACATGATCTCCATCATAAAAATCCAAATCAAACAAGAACCAATAGAGCACTTCTCTACTCGAGAAAATATTCTTTTCTCAGATGTTCTTTTAAGAAATAAAACCCTTTCCCAAATCATGGGTGTCCAGAATTATCACACTAACTCCTTCCTCTTAACCGACAATCCCAAAACGATCCTCAAACTGAAAGATCAACCATACTTATTTAGAGGGACTCTACTAATCCACAAAAGGGTTCTCTAGTCCACTCCTATACTAAAGGAATTATTTTGACAAATGGTTTCCATCACCTCAATAGAGATTTTTCACCCACAACCACATCATCTCATTCTGTTGAAGATAGTCTACTTCAAATTCTCAGCACACATTCTCATTTACTTTACCCAAAGTATACTATCAAAGATTAACACACTATTCAAAATTCGCTTCTGTTCATCTACCTCTACACATAATATTTGGGTCTCCAATGTCCTACCATAAAAATGCAAAGCCCAAATTCAACCTTTAAGTCTTCGCCATAAATTTCGGTATAATTGATAGGAAAACCTCATATTCCTTTACTAAAATTTCACATGACTCAACAATAAACTCGCTTATTATTATCAACATTCCTCACTAATCAAGTAACCGCCTAAGGCGATTTATTTCACTAATCTTAGATCTCCTCTAATCCACACCAAACCAATTCAGATACACAACTACAAAGATACCCATTCGCAATACTCTAACCGGTTGACCAAGATTCAAGCATACTCAATCATTAACATCGATAAATAAATAAATTCTTGACCAAGTTATCCTTAGAGATAATCTAACCCCCATAGGGTTACTCACTGAGGCCAAATCATACTTGACAATATCTCAACAATTCCTGCTATCCCATTAATTAGCACAACGCTTAGGTTTCTCCACACCGCTACTCTCATTAAACTTCACCATCATAACTCTTCTACACAATATTACTAAGTATCCAATTGCGATACTCTAATACATTTATCAAGAGTCCATACTTTCGATAATCCTAACATGGGCAAAGGTTATTGGATCATAATTCGCCATAGGTTCTACTAATTGTAACACTAATCAATTTTATTTCATCGACAAACATTCCTTTTAAATAGAACTCCATCTAGGTGTTATAGGTCAAAACCAATTCACCGTCTTTCAGACTTCAAATAGGTTGGTTCCCAAAATCTCACCACTACCAAATACTTGTCCACCAACAACCGGTCACTATATTACACTTTATAAGACTTGGCAACAAAGTTGGTTAATTCCTTTCTCAAAAGGAAGAAACAAACCAAAAACAGTTCCAACGCACAAGAAAATGTTGCTCTCGGAGTGAGCACGAGACCAAGAAGAACAGTCAAATAGCAATGATCTCGGAAAGCACAATATCTGAGTCCATAGTTGAGGGCACATGTCCCTCAAGAAGGAATATCAAACCTCCATAAATCAAGATAAAACATTGCTATTGAAACTCAAGAAACTCTTAAGCTGTAACAACAGAAAAGTTGCATATTACAATTCTTAACTCCAACCTCAAATGCTTATGGTACACATCTTCCGTTAACAAAGAAAGCAATTTTCTTTGATTACAATATTACTTGCCAATCCAAACAAGAAATGCCTATAAAACCAAATAACATTAATCACTTAGGTACCAAACGGAACCTTCCCATACGTCACATTGCTCAATTAATTCCATCTACTACGTAAATCATGAACTCCCAAAAGACCGCGAATGCAAACTCCAAACATTTCCTTTAACTGATATTACGCAAGGCAATTAACTTCCTTTCTCTCTAGAAGAATCATCACCACTACAACTAGTCAGAATCCCTTGTCGACAATCTTGCTAACATCAAGAATAATCTACTCTTAACAAGATTCGTTATCGTCAACTCTTCCTTTATAAAGCCCCCAAAGGCTCACCAAAATGTTACATACCCCTTTGTCACCTCATCCTCAATTGAGTGTTTACCAAATTCTTTCACTCTCACTACAACAACCACTTTATTTTAGAGGAAAACTACTACACAATTTAAAAGGTTATTCCAAAACCCTTTCATCAAAGACAAACTATTATTCGATAGTTCTACCATCATGTAAACATTGTTCATCCATTAAATCACATCAGCTTATCTCTTTGTGATGCTCGACACCAAACTTTAATAGATAATAATTTGCACCTAGCAATTACATATAATCACTAAGTATCCACCAAAGGTTACACCAAGATTAATATCCACTAAGACAATATTCTAACTCCTTTTGAACCTAACCATCCCAAACGGTTAGATTAATCCATTGAGACCTGTTAATCCAATTTACCAAAGAAGTTTACCAAATGTATCACTACTAATGATCAACTCAATTCATCAATGTTCCACACCTCTTATTAACTCTATTGATTACAATTAGGTATAGCCATACTCTTAATAACGGCTCGTCAAGAACTACTACAACTCACTTTCAAATTTATCAACTTTTCTTTCAAGGATCTTAGTTAAGATCGATCATGCACACACTGCAGACCTAACCTGATGATCCATATCATATCCATTAATTGCTTTGATTATAACCTCTCACTTAACCAAGACAAAACATCGCTAAAGGGTTTAACATCTTCCATAGAAGAGAACCATCAATCTTCAACACTCAAAATACCCAAGAGAGATATATTGAGTCAAAACTTCCACGCATTAAAGGACTTGCAAAAGGAAACTTTCATTATCCAAATCATCAAGCGAAATAAATGGATCAAGTTTTTCCAATAAGGAAGACAAACTCCAATACGAAGGTCAAACTTGACAATTAACCAAGTTCACCAGCCGCAAGAATAACTCATTGGTTGGGAAAACATTGATTGCTTTACAACGCAACCTAAACCAACGAGAGCACAGCAACGTCTCTCAAAGAATCCCATCAACTGGAATGGACTACTAATCCAAGAGAAGTTCATCAACCACAACTAGATAAGAGTTGACCAAATTCAAATTTCAAGGAAGAGAACAACTCTTCTAAATATACTCGCTATCAATGCCTGTACTACGATATCCGGTGTGGACACTTCGCTATTCCTATACCACTTAACGGTGGTGTAACTTAATCTGACCGGGACCACAACCACGACCTCCACCTCTCAACGTGGGTTATCCCCACACATAATAACCATAGTATTATAATATAGATATATCGATCATCTCATAACAGAATCATCAATACAACTCAACTAAGCGTAAATGCAATGCAAAAACCCATCCCCAACCATCGTGCTTAGTGTATCAAGTTTAATATTTTCAATACCACGGATCTACAACTGCTCGATACTAATCAGTAACACCCCACCCAACTAAGGCCCGGAATGCTACTAAATTAAATAATTAAATGTAATTAAACTAAAACACCCTACAAAATTTTAGAACCTCCTTTGTATAGTTACCTATACCGGAGGTTCAACAGCGATTATAACAAATAAAGATAATCCAGATTGCATAATAAACAAGATATAATCAAAACTGGCTATCGTTACTATGACATCCATAGCAACTAAACATCTAATGAATAGACCATAAGCATCCAAACGACTATTCATTTATTACAGATTACTCCAAGCAAGCAATAATCAAGAAGAGTACTTTAAGCAGTTCATTCATCTCCTAGTTAATTTTTTCTTTCATTCTATGGTGGGTAGTTAAGTGCAAAAGTGCAAGAAGTCTAATTCTTCCTTTCCCCATGTATGCTTGGTCTCAGTAAAGGTACCTAAAACACAACAAACAACAAGGGTGAGTCCAAGACTCAAAGAAATATAATAAATGGCATCAACAACATCCAAGCATGTAAATCATCAACTATACTTTACAAAACCACATATCAATCACCTTACACACACATGCTATGCAATATGCTCAAAATGATCCATTTCCTTCTCTTTCCGTTTGCATTTTACGGTAATGCAAAGTGTGCATCCGTCGATGCACACCCATGCTCGTGCCATCCGCACGGGGACTATTGCCAGAACTCCGCAAGTATGGGGACCAAAGCCCATGCTTTACAAGCATGGGTACCTTTTAGCCCGTCATCAACATGACGGGACCTCAAGGTTGCTTGGTCATCACATCACCAAGACTTCAATAAGCCAACATGATGCATATGTATAAATTCTCAAATTAATACAAACATGCATCCAAGAATAACATTGCATATGAATATTCTATTCATACTACAAAAGCTCATAAACATCAACTTCACAACTATCAAACATCCATGATTAACACATAACACACATCTCTAGCAACCATGAACATTACCAACTATGCCATCATCACAATTCATGAACACACAAATTCTCATAATATATATCAAACATTGCCATTCAATCATATATATTATAACCATCATTATACTTGCCTTAACCGCGAGAGAGTGAGGGACACGCAGAAGGTGCTGCCCCCGGGACCAGTCCACCACCCGGGATGAGCTGCTGGAGATCACGAGTAGCCCGCGAACCCTTCCTCTTCCCTCTCCTGTTCCCTTCCTTCCTTCCTCCTTCCTCTCCTTTCTTGGCCGCCACCACACACGCAGACCTTCCTTCTTTCTCCACTTGGCCAGTAGCAACAAGGATCCTCTTCACCCGGCAATGTGGGGAGGAGATGCATCAGATGCGGCGTTGGTCTGAGCTACTGATGACGGACTAGGTTTTCCTCCTTTTATTGGTGGCGGCCCTCATGGGCCTCTGGGCTAAGGCCCGAGGCCCAAGTTGTCAAGAACCTGCAGAAACCCCCTTTTTCTTATATCTAATTTCTCTTTTGAACGCTTTCTTTCTTAGAATAAATCGTAGTATTACACACAGTGTATAGACCAACGGTCTATGCACGTAGCGCATAGGTTCACGAGGTGGATTCACTATGCGCTTAAACCGTGGGGCCTGCATGTCATAGACTCATAAGAAGATAACGTTTCGTTTTAATTTTTCTTTAACTTAATGACTCGGTCCCACACGTCAGAGACTTATTAGGGTTTAACTCATTGTTTTAAACATGGCTTTGCGCTAATGACTGGGATTAGGCAACTAATGATGAGCTACAATGCAAATCTCTGTTGTGCTATGTGGTGGCGCTCACGCCCGCGCGTCTCGCTGGCGGCGTGGTGCTTCGCAAGATCAGAGAATGATCAAAACGGCATCCCTGAGCTAAAGCACACCTGCCAACACTAACGGCGTGGCCGTTGATGGCTCCTAGCGGTGGTGCATCGGCATTGAGCGGTGGAGCAAATATGGCAACGAGTCATTGCTCGAATGAGCAACGCCCGCAACAAAAGAATGCACGCAATAGCAACTAGGGGCTACTAGGAGTCTACTGGGATGACATGGAGGCCCGAAGGTGGTCGGAGTTGGGCTGTCATCGTTGAGCCACGGTGGCAAGGTGGACTACGCGTGGAGAAGGCATTCGGGTGAGGTAGAGTGGAGTCCAATGGTTGGAGCAGCTCTAGGAGGTCCAGGCAATGCTTCAGGTACACGGAATCGGCTCGGGGTGCCTTGTAGCTCCGACGGCGACTAAAGCGGTGGTTCTGGTTGGAGCTAAAGAAGAAGAAGTGATTTGGGAGATCTTGAGGATCAAAAGCAAAATCAAGTGAGGGGAATGCTTTAGGGGTTTTTGGAACACAATGTGACGCGAGAGGAATGATGAGGAACCCTTCACAGCCTCGGGGACGAAGGTGGCGGCGCATGGCTGGATTAGGGCTCGCGCTCCTTGAGCTCTAGAGCTTAATTGAGTGGGGGAACAGGGGCGGGGAGGTGTGCACTAGCTTGGAAAAGAAGAGACGGATCTCGGGGGTGGCTTTTATAGACAGAGGTGGCAGAGATTGACGAGGATAGCTCAGGCAACCGTGGGCAGGGCAACGGGGTTTCTCCATCATACGGGCAGGGATGGGTGCAGTGTTGACCGGCGAAGCGAGAGGGGTCGGTGGGAGGATGGAAACCGGGTGCAGCGAGGAAAACCGTGGGCGGTGCAGTAGAGAGCTCACGGTGCCACACTGGCATGCCTAGGCTTGAGGTGGTTGAAAGTCCCTGCGCTCGGGGCCCACCAGTCAGCGAGAGGTGAGAGAGAGTTAGGGTTTTTCGGATTTTGATTTTCTGCTAAATTATTGTCCGATTTTATGTACTATGCAAATGACTTCGAAATTTAATGAAATTTTTTGTGTAGGCTTCTTAGCTAATGTAGTTTATCCTATAACATTTTTAGAGGTTAAAACTTTCGTGAATTTCTCTAAAATTTGTAAAATTTTCAATTTTCGCTTTTGTAATTGTTTTTCTAAATAAGATTTCATATAAAAGTTTTTATGAATTATTTCGGGATAATATGCCCAAATAATTCTCTCCTTTAAATATTTTTTACTTTGTTTCATCTATTTCCTTTTTAGCACCTATTTGTTTGTAGTTCATGTTTTCTTTTAAACAAAAGTTAAAAAATCAAACATGGGTATAATTTCATATGCAAATGATCAAAGTTTTTGTTCGATGCATTTATAATACATTTCCGAATTCAGATTTTTAGGATGTTACAGACCTACCCCTTACAAAGAATCTCATCCTCGAGATTCAGAGGAATTGGTAAAGAAGTTGAGGAATTTGGCTCTAAGATGATCTTCTTGTTCCTATGTGGCTTCGTCTTCTAGATAGTTGATCCACTAGATTCTCAGCATCTAGATGGCACGGTTACGTGTATGACATGTGGCCTCATGTAG
Source organism: Phyllostachys edulis (assembly GCA_036346405.1). Taxonomy (NCBI): domain Eukaryota; kingdom Viridiplantae; phylum Streptophyta; class Magnoliopsida; order Poales; family Poaceae; genus Phyllostachys; species Phyllostachys edulis. The sequence continues at coordinate 257,505 of JAYEVD010000905.1, forward strand.
AATTCAAATTGGGTGCTCCTGATAAGACAGATTCGGTTGGACATCCAAGTTTTCCAACAGAACAGATTCGGTAGGAGTTCGAAGGCATTTCTTGAGCTGAGATATGTGGAAGACATCATGCATGTCCGAAAGTTGAGGTGGTAGCTCTAGATGATAAGCCACTTCTCCTTTTCTTGCGAGAATTTGGTATGGACCGATATACCGAGGTGTCAATTTCCCATGAACTTGGAAACAGCGGATACCGCGCAGTGGTGAAACCTTGAGATGAACAAAATCGTTTACTTCAAAGCTTAGCACACGGTGACAGTGGTCGGCATAACTCTTTTGTCGTGACTGTGCTTTTTTTAGGCATCTCTTTATCGCATTGACCTGCTCTTGAGCCTCTTGGATGACAGTTGGTCCAAGGAATTGACGTTCTCCGACTTCGGACCAGAACATGGGCGTTCTGCACTTTTTCCCATAGAGTGCTTCGAATGGGGACATTTGAAGATGGGACTAGAAGTTATTGTTGTAAGAAAACTCGGCAAATGCCAAACATTTCTCCCAAATCGTGCTATAGGACAGCACGCATGCTCGCAACATATCTTCCAGAATTTGATTGGTCCTCCCTATTTGACCTCCTGTTTGGGGATGGAAGGCCATGCTGAAGAATAGCTCGGTCCCCAACAGTTCATGTGCACTATCCCAGAACTGGGAAGTGAACTGAGGTCTTCGATTAGAGGTTATGATCTTGATGCACCATCGATGGATGATATTATCCATGTAAAGCTCGCAAGCTTGGCTCCATTGTGGCGGTGCTAACCGTAATAAAGTGAGCTACTTTGGTTAAGTGATCCACGATAACCTAGATGGAGTTGTGCCCATTTCGGGTCTTTGGTAACTCTGTGATGAAATCTATGCCAATTTCATCCCATTTCCACTCGGGGATATTCAGGGGTCGAAGTAGCCCTCGGATCATTGATGTTCCGCTTTGACACGCCGCACACGCCACACCGCAACATGTGGCGACATCTTTCTTCATACCTAGCCACCAGAACTGTTTCTGAAGATCTTAGTACATCTTGGTGCTTCCGGGGTGAATGGAGAGAGGAGAATCATGAGCTTGTCTGAGGATTAGTTCCTTGATATCAGGATCATTGGGGACACAGATCAACTGTCCACGCGTAACTAATCCACTCATTCTCTTGGAAAATTTTGATTTTCCACCATCTCGTAGGTTGAGCTTGATTTCTGTTATTGCTGGATCCTTGAGCTGGGCGGCCTGGATCTGTGATTTGAGAGTAGGTTGTAGTGCTAAGGCAGTAATATAACCTTCTTCAACCACCTCTAGGTTGAGTTTCTGAAACTCTTTATGAAGCATCGGTTGATTTTTTTTCGATCGATGCGCTCATGCAGTGAAGTTTCTGGCTGAGAACATCAGCTACAACATTGGCCTTACCCGGATGGTAATGAATGTCTAAGTCATAGTCTTTGATCAATTCAAGCCATCTTCGTTGCCTCAGGTTTAGGTCCGGCTGAGTGAAGAAATATTTCAGGCTCTTATGATCAGAGTAGATCTCACACTGATTGCTGATTAGGTAATGCCTCCAGATCTTAAGAGCATGAACCACTATAGCTAACTCCAAGTCATGGGTTGGATAATTATCTTCATGTGGCCATAATTGACGTGAGGTGTAGGACACTACCTTGCCTTCCTACATTATCACACAACCGAGGCCGTGGCGGCATGCACCACAATACATAGTGAAATCCTTCTGTATGTCAGGCAGGGTAAGCACTAGGGCTGATGCGAGCCTCTTCCTTAACTCATGGAAACTCTCATCACACGAGGCTGACCATTTAAACTTCTTCTCCTTCCTCAGAAGTTGAGTCATTGGTCTTGTGATCTTGGAGAAATTCTCAATGAACCGGTGGTAATATCTCGCCAGACCGAGGAAACTTCGAACTTCAAGAATGGTGCGGGGCTACTTCCAAGATAGGACATATTGTATCTTGCTTGGGTTTACTGTCGCACCTCCTTCAGATAGAACATGGCCTAGGAAGCTGACTTCCTTTAGCCAAAATTCGCACTTTCTAAACTTGGCGTACAGCTAATGTTCCCGTAGCTTATAGAGCACTAAACATAGATGTTGCTCGTGCTCTCCTAGGGCCTTGGAGTAGATAATGATATCATCAATGAAGGCCACTACGAATTGATCCAAATACTCCATAAAGATCTTGTTCATGAGGTTCATGAAATTTGCAGGAGCATTGGTAAGTCCGAAAGACATCACGGTGTACTCGTATGGACTGTAACGGGTAGTAAAGGTAGTCTTCGGAATATCTTCAGGTCTGACTTTGATTTGAAAATATCCAGTTCTCAAGTCAATCTTGGAGAAGATATAGGCTCCATTCATTTGATCAAACAAATCATCAATCCTTGGAAGAGGATATTTGTTCTTGATGGTGACTTCCTTCAGAGAACGATAATCGACGCACATCCATAGACTGTCATCCTTCTTCGTTACGAACAATGCAAGATTTCCCCATGGAGATGAGCTAGGGGAATGAATCTCTTGTCTAGCTGCTCCTTGAGTTGTTTCTTTAATTTGGCCAACTCATTAGGTGCCATACAATAAGGCCGTTTGGATATAGGTGCTGTCTTGGGTACCAAATCGATGACAAACTCCATGTCTCGATCCAGCGGCATTCCCAACAGTTCATCCGAAAACACATCGGGATATTCGTGTACTATGGGCACTTGACTAAGCTCTGGGATTAAGATGGAATTGAGCTTGGGCTGCTGCGATGGAGTGGCATATGTGGAAGTAAACACGATGTGTTCTACGTCAGGGTTGACTAGAGAAACCGCTCTATTTGCACAATCGATTACTCCTTGGTGTTTGGATAACCAATCCATCCCAAGGATTATATCTAACCTAGGGGTATCTATCATGATGAGGTTGGCTCTGAAATTTACCCTACTTATTTCTATAGGAACTTTAAAACATCCGAGTTGTGCCCTTAGGACGACTCGGGTGAATGAATTAGCATGATGCTATCTAGCAATGTAGTTTCCAGTTATTGATGCATGGCAAACTTCTTAGAGACAAAATAATGGGCTGCTTCGGAATCACAAAATGGTAATGTAGATACGGCATGTACGAGAATCATACCCGTTGCCACATCAGGCAATGCGTGAGCCTCCTTAGTAGTCGTGTGGTTCAGACGGCCGCGTTTGAAGCCTTGCACTGGCTTGGGTGCTTGCTACCCTCCTGGACCTCGAGCGGGGCCCTGGAGTCGCTGCTGGACTCTAATAGGTCAAGGTAGAGGTGCTAGAGAGTTCTTCTTTGGGCACATGTTGGCATAGTGCCCGCGTTCGCCGCAACTGAAGCATGTGACATTTGTTGTCCGGTTTGGTGTACCGGATGGCTGACCTCCGTGGTTATATCGTTGAACTGCTGCTGGTTGAGAGCGGGAAACTGGTGCTTGGACTCTTGGAGGTAGTGGTGTTGAAGAGCTAGCATTTGACGGCTGCTAGACCCGAGGTCTCAGCGGACTGCTGCTTGCTGATTTTTGCGTCAGCCACTTGCGCTTGCGGTTCCCCACCACTGTCCGGGTGCTATCCTCGACTCGGGTCGCCTTGTTGATCAAGGTATAGAAGTTGGCAATATCGTGGGGAGCAAGTGATCACTTCATCTCATTATTCAGGCACTCCCAGAACAGAGCGACCTTCCTTGCTTCATTTGGTATCTCAAATGTTGCATATCGCACGAGGTAGTTGAAGCGGTGTAGGAAATCCATTACGGTATGGTTCCCTTGCTGGAGTTCGTAGAACTCCTGCCTCTTGATGTCCATAAGACCCGAAGGGATGTGGGCATTATGGAAAGCTTCCTTGAAGGCGGCCCATGAGATGGTCTGGCCTTCAGGGGTGAGGGTCTGATGGTTTTCCCACCAAATCGCCACGACTTTGCGGTGATAAGATGCGAGAGAACTTTCTCCTCATCATTGCATTAGGAAATGACCAACTTGTTTCTCTCAGTATGGAGCCAATCATCGAGGTCGAGAAGGTCGACTCATCGATGCAAGGTGGGTGGCCGAGTTCGCATGAACTCGCCCATCCTAACAATGACCGGTTGATAGTAGCTCCATTTCCTCCAGAAGAGGCTTTGAGAAGTAGTGTTTTGCACCAACTATTGGAGCAGAAGGGTATTGGTTTGTCACCCTTGCTCAATCATGGTTAGCACTTGAGCCATGGTGGGTGGTGGTGGTAGAACTTCGATTTCTGCAGTAGCGGTAGGCTAAGACTGAGCTTGCTCATTGTCGTGACGGATCTTTGAGGATTGGGTAGCGAAGGCACAGGAGTCTCACCCCCTGGTTGTTGTGATCCGAAGTTGCTCCCCATTGCCATAAGCTAGCGAACAGAGCGAGTTACCGACATCCTGATCAAACAAAAGGTAGAGTAAACAAATGTTTGCAGGATAAGAGGAAATAAGCAGAAGTTAAGTGGGTCAGCATGCATCATCATCCCAAACTAATTTAATCTATTATATACACATGAATTTTCAACATACTAGTTGAACATTGCATGACGCACATACCCGTTGTTCAATATTACAAAAGAGGGCAACTAAAACATAACAAGTAGCATTTTAAAAAAAAATTACAGCGAGGTCCCACCTCAATTTACTTCTACAAAATATCCAAAAGTGCTCACTCTAAGGCCTACAAGTGAGTTGTAGACTAACTGCTGTAGTTAGACATCAAGGTCACGTTGGGCGGCCCCCGAGGTCTCGGGGGCAGGGGAGGGTGGAGGACTCTAGTGCTCGGTAACCTCACGTCCAGCGTGGGCGTGGTGGTAGCGTTGCAGTGGCCTCGAAGAATCTACCGCACCGGTGTAGATGGCTATCACCCGACGACAATGTTCGGTCACCGACACAAGGAGACGTTGGGTACGGGACTGCAGGTGGATAATGGGCTAAGGCAACACCTCGGTGGGCACCAGAACGGCATCCTCCCTGTATAGTAGCTCCCAGGAGAAGAACCCCTAAACGACCATCAAAGTTATGATGTCCTCCAAGGTGCAGATCCTTCGACGAGCCTCCAAGAGCTCGCAAGACATCCGATGGAGATACCCGTCAAGGGACCTCACCAGGCCTACGAGGTGCAGGTGAGAAGTGAGGAACTGCCTCCCTTTCAACTGATAGGTGGGCTCCTCCTGATCCATGACCCGTGTTGGGAGGTGGAAGAACGACTCTGCAGTCGCAAGAACTCATGCCGTAGTCGAATAATGGCGACATAAGTCGACGGCGAGACATCTGGATGGTAGAGCCCCTCTCGTAACAACGGAAGGTCAGGTCGTCGAAGTTCCTCCCCTAGACAAGCACCTGAGTGAGGTACTCGATGGACATGGCACTCATGGCAAGATCAGAGACCGTGGTATTGCGGAGTATGTGACCACTCGATGTGATGCAACATCACTGATAGAGTGTGCTACAGCGTGCCCTCCTCAAAGGCACTCGTGCGGTACTACGGCTCCCACTGGCTAACCATCTACATGTTATAAATAAAAGGAGAGTTAGAGATCAAGTGACAAGAGATATGGATAGGAAATGACAGTAGATAGGAAAGAATTTTCAGCACACACTTTTACCCATTCTCTAGTTCACTTAACTAATCCTTAAGGCTTATAATCAGGTATTTCTACCCCTTGTTATTCATATAAGTATACCTTTATAATATTACTCAAAATAACTCCAAATGAAGGTAGAGGAGGTTTAAAAAGATAGTACATTACAAAAATTTCAGCAAGTATTACATTCTGAAATTTTGAGAAAAGAGAGGTCTATAGTGGTATCCTTAGTAGTTCAGGGAGGAATCTTCAAAAGGACTTTATGTGGGATGTTTTAAATGATATTTTGAAATAATTTTGGCTCTATTTTAAAGTCCTAAAAGTGATTAAAAACTTTTATTTTCAGAGAGTATCCCTTCTCTCAAAACTAGACTTAGTTTGAATCAAGATGAGAGAAGATGACCAAATAGGGACTTTAGATGAGAAAAGAATGCTAAGAGGGAAAAGATTAGCAAATATTTCTAAAATTTCAGAACCAATCCTGAGGTTAGATCAGGTTGCATTTTTAATTTTAAGTTCAAATCTATTAGCCATCCTACCTAAGGCTTGTCTCTACAACAAGATGGCTCGATACTAAGTTGTTGGACCCCGGTGTGGAATACCCAAAGACCCTATGTGTATACCGTGCTAGTCCCAGGATTAAAGGCTAGAACACATATTCACAACATCTCGCATTCACATCCATCCATACACATACAAAAGTAAAGAAAAGGATACTCTACTTAAGCTAGTACAAGATTATTACAACAATAGCCGACCAGCCAAATAAAAGCAGTCATTGGAGTAAAAAAAATAGCACCGGAAGACATATAGTAGTAGCAGCAAAAGTATAGCGATATGCCCATCTGATCCCGCAGGCAACCAACAAGGAACAAGGCCTAGGTAGACCGTCACCGAAACCTCCGGTGTCGGGAACAAAGAACTCGTCGTCTGGCATTTGCATATCTTCGATCTCTGAACAACAATATTAACAAGATTGAGTACTTGTGTACTCAGCAAGACTTGTAGTGTATCGCAAAAAATTATATTAGATGCAAGGCTATCAAATAAAGAGGCTCTAATCTACAAGCAATTTTGCTCAAAGCCATTTTTATTTGCAATATTCATAAGTAATAATTTGCAACGGAATTTGAAAGAGCAGTATAATTAAGTACAGGATAGTAAGTAAGAACTTGGATCAAATAATAACAACACCCACAACCCCAATCGGTTACAAGCAAAAATATAATCATATTCACCATAGATATGGCATCGACAAATTCAGTCCAAACCATAGACATGGCATCGACAAATTCAAGTCCGACCATAGACATGGCGGTCATGCTATAGACATAGCAGTCAAACCATAGAAATAGCGGTCATGACATAGACATAGCAAAGATGCGACCATAGAAATCACATTAACTCAACAAAGAAAAACCCCATGTCATTACCTAAGTTTTGTGACAACCCGCTTTTAGAAAAATAAAGCTACGCCATACTAGCCGCACTAAGCATGCTCATGATCATGCAGTGTGGCTATTTAAATAGATTTTTCACTCTGCAAAGGTGTACACTTTACCCATAGTACGCAGATATTCGCTTGCTTGAATATCTCTATACCAAATGCTCACTACCAAAGGAAAGCGGTCTAGAGTTCGCGACGCAGCCTTTACATCATCTAGCCCTAACCTTGCACTAGCCCTATGAGTCATTATCCTCATTCGTCCGGATAATAAAAAAATACATCCAATGAGGATCCTCACTCACCCGGATAGAAACCTATTGAGTGAATCCCTCACTTCGCCCGGATAGAAACCCGTCGAAGTGAGGCATCCGCAGTTGTGATGGCATACCTAACCAATCATGCTCGCACTACTTCTGCCTACTAATTATGCAAGGCTATGGTTCGATAACTTAGTTAGCTACGGCTACCCCATCCTAGCTCATATGATTGTACGATCAGATCTTAGTAAATTCAACAGTAACCAAAATTAAATATTTTTACATATTTAGGTAGATTATTATTTTAGACAAATTTAGAAACAAATTTTATTCAATTTGGAGCTTTGTAGCAAAAGTTATTAAGGCTTCATTTCTATTCGGTTTGATAAATCCAGATTAAATGAGAAATACGCTTTCTAACGGAGAAAGTGTATTCTCACATCTGTTTTAATGAGGTTTACGCTTTCTAGTAAGGGAAAATGTATTATCCTCATAACTGAAAACATATTTTCTATTTTCATTTAAATTTCGTTAAGAAACTAACGAGTAGGGTCCACTGTTAGTGGCTCGGTCCACGAGCACAGTGTATAGACCAATGGTCTATATGCATAGCGCGTAGGTTCACGGGGTGGATTCACTATGCACTTAAACTGTGGGGCCCACATGTCATAGACTCATAAGAAGATAACGTTTTGTTTTAATTTTTCTTCAACTTAATGACTCGGTCCCACACGTCAGTGACTTATTAGGGTTTAACTAATCATTTTAAACATGGTTTTGCGCTAATGACTAGGGTTAGGCAACTGATCATGAGCTACAGTGCTCGTCACAGTTGTGCCTTGCAGTGGCACTTCGCGCCACAAGATCTCGCCGATGGCGTGGTGCTCATGAGATCGAGAATGATCAAAATGGCATCCTCGAGCTAAAGCGCACTGTTTAAGACCGCAGGCGTGGCGAGAGATGGCTCCTAGAGTGGCGCGTCAAGATTGAGCGGCATAGCAAATATGGCAACGACTCATTGCTCGAATGATCAATGCCCGCAATAAAAGAATGAATAATAGCAACTAGGGGCTCTACCGAGTCTATCGGAATGATGCGGAGGCTCGGAGGTGGTTGTAGTTGGGTTGTCATCGTTGAGCCGCGGTGGCGAGGTGGAATGCGCGTGGAGAAGGCGTTCGGGTGAGGTAGAGTGGAGTCCAATGGTCGGAGAAGCTCTAGGAGGTCCAAGCGATGCTTCAGGTACACAGAATCAGCTCGGGGTGCCTTGTAGCTCTGGCGGTGACTGAAGCGGCAGTTCTGGTCAAAGCTGAAGAAGAAGAAGTGATTTGAGAGCTCCTGAGGATCAAAAGCAAAATCAAGTGAGGGGAATGCTTTAGGGGTTTTTGGAACACAAAGTGATGCGAGAGGAATGATGAGGAACCCTTCACGGCATCAGGGACGAAAGTGGCGGTGCACGGCTAGATTAGGCTCGCGCTCCTTGAGCTCTAGAGCTCGATTGAGTGGGGGAAAAGGGGTGGGGAGGTGCGCACTAGCTTGGAAAAGAAGAGACGGAGCTCGGGGTGGCTTTTATAGATAGAGGTGGTGGAGATTAATGAGGATAGCTTGGGAAACTGTGGATAGGGTGATGGGGCTTTCTCTGTCATATGGGCAGGGATGGGCTTCGGCCGAGCCGGGATGGGTGCAGTGTTGACCGGCAAAGCGACAGGGGTCGGTGGGAGGATGGAAATCGGAATGGCGAGGAAAACCACGGACGGTGTGGCGGAGAGCTTGTGGTGCCGTGCTAGCATGCCCGGGCACGAGGTGGATGAAGGCCCTCTGTTGGGGCCCACCGTTAGCGAGAGGTGAGAGAGAGTTAGGGTTTTAGGATTTTGATTTTCTATTGAATTAATGCCCGATTTTATTTACTATGCAAATCGCTTAGGAATATAATGAAAATTTTTGTGGAGACTTCTTAGCTAATTTAATTTCTCCTGTAAAATTTTTGAAGGTTAAAACTTTATGTGAATTTCTCTAAAATTCATACAAGTTTCTATTTTACGCTTTTGTAATTGTTTTTCTAAATAAAATTTCATATAAAAGTTTTTAGAATTATTTCTGAGATAATATACCCAAAATAATTATCTCATTTAAATTTTTTACTTTGTTTCATCTATTTCCTTTTAGCACCTATTTGTTTGTAGTTCATGTTTTCTTTTAAATAAAAGTTAAAAATCAAACATGGGTATAATTTCATATACAAATGATCAAAGTTTTTCTTCTGATGCATTTATAATACATTTCCCAGATTTTAGATTTTTGAGATGTGACATTTTTTGCTCTATTTAGTATTTATTTGTGTTTTTGCTTGCGTTTACGTGTAGGCGTTGATACTTTAGGAGCTTCCGAAGAAAGAGAAGTTCATCAAGCTCAAGACCAGGGTCAAGACTTGTTTCAAGGCAAGTTCCCAGTTTTTCAAAATTACTTTGATTCAAACTATTGCATGAGATTTCAATTATTTAATTCTTTAAATGTTTTGGGATTAGTTATACACCTAATTGTTTATATCCACCTTGCTCATTCTATTACCATGATCATTTGTCACCCTAATGTGGTTAATTACAAGTTTGTATTATCATAGCACCAACGTGGATTGGTTAGACACGATTAGTCTACTTAGCCTTGCAATGGGTCATTGATATTATTTTGAGTTGTAAATCTAAACTTGACTAAGTGATTGTGGAACTTCTTTGTGCAAAGACTGTGTGCAATATGTTTTCACTCATTGATGGTATTAGTTGCACTTGACCAACAGGGTGAGAAAAGATTTAGACCGAGACAAGTGGAAAAAATTGTGATATGGTGGAATTATGTGCTTGGAAAATATGAATCTTGGTAATTTGGTTAGAAATTGGGCAGTCTCGCCTTGGTCAACTAAGGCCATAACTTTGTGCGCCGTTGAACTGAGCCACATATGTACGACCACATGCCTGGTATGGGATAGTCCTAACTTAGTAAGTTACGGAGTCTTGGTATTGACTACTTAGGGAGTAGGATAGACTGTGTGCCAAGGTGGAGGTGTGTACTACTGTGTTTGGGTCATATTTATGAGCAGTTCGCCATCTCCAGGTCCAACTGTGTGCGTCGAACCAACGAGAGAGGTTGGCATTGACAATATGCACATCGGGAGTGTCAATTCTGGAGATAAAGTTTCGGAAAAGTTTTGTTATGAATGGTGCTAGCTACACTGGTTATATCATGTGGGAAAAGTGTACAACCTCTGCAGAGTGTTAATCAATCTATTCGAATAGCCACGTCCGCGGTCATAGACATGCTTGGAGATTTCACACGAGGGGTAGATTTTCATAAAACAATTGGTAGGGACAGCTGTGTGAGTGAATTAACTCATAAGGCTGTGTGAACGAAATAGATTAGGCTTTGTGAGCTTTGTGAAAATACTTATTAAATTATTATTGTGTATTTGTTTTAAATTATATTTTCAACCTATTATTCCTATTCAAATGCAAGTGTTGCTTTTGCAAAATGACTATAGAAGTAATTTCCTTTGAAATATATCATCATCTATAATTAGATTCTGTTGTACAACTTGTTGAGTACTCAGAGTACTCATTCTCGCTGCAAATATCATTCAGCTAAAATGGAAGAGATGAGTCTTTGCCTGCTTTTGAGGAGGAGTTTCACGAGGAGGTTGATCGCTGGGTCTTGATCCCGGTCGGTTGCATGTGGCAAGTCGATGGTTTGCGTTGGAGTTGCTTCTATTCCGCTACTGTTTATTTACTTAGTGTTCAGCCCTACGTGGCTTAATAAGTGTAAACTTGACCATAAGATCACAACTGTTATTTATTAATCAAATTAGTCGTTTATTCTTATATTCACCTTGTGTGGAATAATATTCATCTATGCTGACATTGTGTGTACTAGCGTGATCCTAGACTAGTGCATTATACACAGAGGGTCTATATTTGCATATTTGGGTCTCGACAGAGTCTCAACATATCGAATACGAATCGAATAGTTCAGATACAGATATCAGATAAAACAGATAATTCGGATCTGATTGATACCCCTACCCATGGGGTATTGTCATAGAAAACTCAAGCAAGCCACAAGCTAAGAGAGAGAAACTCATTCAAAACAAAAGGCACACGAGAGGATTAGAGACTAAGTGTGAGAACCGCCGGTCGATTTAACTTGTAATGCTTAATCCTCCAATTGATCCTAGCAATACAAATTAAATTTCCCCGCTCTCGGTGTGTTATGTACCTCCCAGGAGCGGTACACACACATTTACAAACAAAGAATAAGCCATACACAGTGTGGATATCATGGGGATATGCTCATGATCTTAGGATGATGTTACAATTGGCAATGGCGTTGAAGGTTTGTCGAATCACGCGTTTTCAAAGAAAGTTCAAAGTCTTTGTCGAGGAAAGTGGCGGCGGTTTGACCCAACAAGTGATAGTCCTGACCGCCATGAGTGGCGGCCGACCTGGGAAATCGGTCAGACCGACCTTCATGAGATTTTGAGTTTTTGAGTTGGGCCAAAAATAGAGGGTGTAGGCAAGAGAGGAGATTTTACTACACTTGGTCTCATAATTTTTGGAGTTTCCAGGCAAAAGTTCTATTGGTTTGAAAATTCCAGTAGGTTTCGGATTTTTAGAGAGGAAATTTGGCTAAGTCCTAGTGGCGGTCGGCCGGCCAACCAGTGTGCGGGCCACAGTTAGGGAGTGGTCGACCGCCGTGAAAGTGGCGGTCGACGGTTTTCACTTGTTTCATCGGCCAACTGGTGACGATGATTGCTTTGTTAGGTCAAGTTCATGGGTTTCATGGCATATGTGTTGCATGATGCATGTTTTGACTAACGTGGGTTAAATTGTGAGGAACTTGTTCCCGAAAACGATTTCTTGGTCTATTGTTGTGCAAAGTTGCTTGGAGGTCAACAACGGTCAACGGTGAGGATGATCGGGACTAGGCTTGGAGAGCCGAGGTCCGTAATGATCGGGATGCGGGTGAGGTCAATAGATTCAAGCATGGCGTAAAATGGATAAGGATGACCGAACGCGGCGATTGGTCGCGACGGGTTGGATCAAGCGGCGCGGGGGTCGGTGCAAGTGCCATGGTGGTTTCGATGGGAGCCGGATGGGAGAGACTTACCGACATGATGAGAGCTGTTGGATCAACCTACACATGGCAAAGCATGGAAGTGCTTCACGCAGTTTGGACTCGGTCTTTGCAAAAAGATCGAGAAGGGGTATTTTGGTAATTTCACCTAAATATCACCTTTGTGACCTTTTGCCAATCCGCGGCGCAAGACGGCACAAGTTGAAACGGATTAGGTCAAGAGGAGATGAAGATGACGCTTTAAAATACGTGCCCTTTTGGCAAACAACCATAAGGCTAAGAACCTCCTATATGCTGGGCTTGGTAGACAGGAGTACGATAGGATTTGCAACCTTGAGACCGCACATGAGATCTGGCACACCCTCGAAACTTACCATGAGGGATCGTCCCAGATCAAGCAAGTGCGCTAGACGGTCTACAAGCGAGAGTATAACAAATCCGAGATGCGTCTTGGCGAGAGCATCGATGACGTTTTTACTCGCTTCAACAAGGTCATCAATCAGATGAGAGCTGTTGACATTGAGTACTCTCAATCTGAGAATGCCACCCACCTCTTGGCTGCAATCAACACCAAGGAGTGGGAGATAAAGGCTACTGCCATTGAGGAGAACGTCGATCTCTCTAGTCTCACTTTGGAGCTGTTTTATAGCAAGCTCAAAAATCATGAGATCAAGAGAGGTAGTCATCCTAAGAAGGATAACATGGCTTTGGTAGCTGATCCTTTGAAAAGAACTTCTGATGATTCTTCTGAGTCTTCTTCTGGATTTCTCTTACGTGTTTATCTGCTATTCAAGAAGAAGAGTTTGAGAGTCTTCCTAAGACTGATTTATCTCTTTTAGCCAAGAAAGTCACACGGGCATATAACAATGTTAGAAACAAGAACAGAGGTGGCCCTGTGACGTGCTATGAGTGTGGAGAGCTATATCACATCCGGGCAAACTACCCCAAGCTGAAAGGTAAGGGAAACCGCAAGGATGAGAAGCCTGCCTGGAAGAAGCCTCAGGGGAGCAAGCCCAAGTATGATGCTGCTAAGCTCATAAAAGCTGCTCACCGGGTCCTTGCCGCTTTTGAAGAGTAATCCATGAGGAATGTGGACTCCGGGAGCAAGGAGGACAAGGAGCAGGAGCTCCCTCAAGACAAGAAAGGGAAGGCCAAGGACTTCACCGGCATGTGCTTCATGGCCGACTCCATCGACGTCGATGACAACGATGAGGTACCTCTCTTCTATGATGTTCTTTCTGCTAGATGCGACAACATGTTTGAGCAACTCATGAGTCAGGATAAGGCATTAGAGTTTACCATAGCTAGGAACAAGGACTTAGAGTCACAAGTAGATAATTTGACTTTAGAACTTGAAAATGCTAAGAATCTTGAATTTGATGAATGTTCATCTTGCCATGCTTTACACTCTGAATTTGCTAAACTGTAATCTGCTCATGATTTGCTTTGCACCAACTTGAAAATGCTAGGACTGAGCTAATTGACGTCAAATCTACTCCTTGTGAAAAATGCTTAGAGTCTAGTAAGTTGGATGCTTCTGGTAATGTTAAATCTAGTTTTTGCTCTTTCTGCTTAGAACATGAACATGAAGTTAAGGACATTTTGGAAGCAGTTAGAGCTAAATATGCGGCGCAAGATGGCGCAAGGTGAAACAGATTAGGTCAAGAGGAGATGAAGACGACGCTTTAAAATGCGTGCGTGTGTGACCTGTTTGTGTGTGGGCCTTAACGGGAGCCCATTAGAATTCAATCTTCTAGAAGGTCTAAGACTCCACTATAAATAGAGGAGGGAGGTGGTTGCACCCCCTTCAACCCTTTTGCTAAGAGAGACCCTAATTGTGTTTTTAGGGCTTAGAGAGGAAAAGTGGAGGCTTAGGGTTCTAGAGAGTTGGATTGATTGTGTGCTCATGTATTGAGTTTTTGTCATCCTTGATGGAGTGGCTGTAAACCAATAGCAATCACAAATCAATCTATGCAAGATTTCTCAAAGATGAGTTCTTATTTGTTCTTGCTCTCTATTTGGTGATTTTAGGGCTTTCTTTGATCCTTCGGATTTCCTTTGGTTTCGGCCCCTAATCTTGCTTGCTGTGACTTGTGGGAATCCTTCTAGGATCATCTTGATCATCTTTTACCCACGAGCAAGTTTTAGATCATGTTTTCGTTTTAACTCGGTTTTTGGACAAACTTCTCTCAAACTGAAAAAGGATCGGAACTTTTCTAAAGATTGTCGCGATCCTTGATTGGAATAGGTTCCTAACATCCTATAGAAGGTTTGTTCCAAGTCTCATCAAGTTTAGAGTCATAGATCAAAAGTTAGATCAATTTGTGTTTTGAAACTCGGGTTGTTCTTACTATTCTGGAGTCTGTCGGTCAAACCGCTTGCCAGCCGGCGGTCAGACCGCTCCCAAAATTGGTCAGACCACCGTATACAAATCGGTCGATCGCCCACCGGCCGATCGATCGATTGCCGCTTGGCCGATCGCGCCTTAGGGTTTGAGGTTTCTTGTTTTGGTCTTTTGCCGGGGTTTTGTTTTGGATTCAATACAAGTCTTCCAACAGACTTGTAGATTGATCTTCATAGCTTTCATAGCTACTAGAGTGAAATTGGTGTTGAATCCGATCAAAGTGAAAAGTGAGCGTGCTCTATTCACCCCCGCTCTCTAGTCGCCTTTTTGGTCCAACAACGGGTAATCATAATATTGCAAAATAAGAATATCAATTACACAGCTAAAAACAATAAATAAACTAAAATTTAAAATAACCAACGATGAAGTCCCAATGGCTTGCTATAACTTGTGAGGCAACCGATTGGGGTTAAAACCTTAGCAAATCGACGCTTTCTTGCGCATCTTTCCTTATCTAAATTGATCTCAACACTGCTTTGTCTAGATTAATAAATAAAAACAAAGGAGTACACTAATGTACTCAAGAAGACTTACGATTAACAAACCTATACATAGCTATATGCAAGCTTTACTCGACAGAGAAGGCTATAGGGTTCATTTTCAGCGCAAAGCAATATTTCAATTTAAATACAATGTAGTAGATTCAAATGGCAGGTTAGCAAATATTTTTAATACTTCAAATAACAAGTAATTTAACTTTAGACATCAACTAATCCTCAACAAGTGGCTGCCCCTGCAGCACACAACGATAGCATGAGAAACCATTCTCAATACCACCAATCAAATTTTAAGTTTAAAATCCAAAATGTTGAGTCTAACTCTCGAAAGACCTCCCCAAGCGTGTCCATAACCAAGGATGTGGCTATTCAAATAGATTAAACCCTGCAGGGGTGTACAACTTTACCCACATGTTAGACAGCGCCTTTTGCCACCGAATAAAGCACACTTTCGAAGGTATGCCGGCAGAGCTAAGTCCTACGAGACGTTTTCCAATGGAGTGAGCTAATCAAGAGTCGCACGTATGGGGGTTAACCTCCGTGAATCGCCCACTACCGAGCTCCCATAGAGGACCCATACATTGTGTCGAGATATTGGCCCACCAGTAGCAACCGCTAATGCTCCTAAGTAGGAACCTACCCGAACTCCCACTGTCACATGCCCGACACAAGATAACACATTTCTTTTATCCACCTATACCTACCACCAGCGACTCATTAATTAACACTCCCCAGAGTACTAAGTCAAGAGTGGACCCATATGACCCTCATGTGGTTGCACACGATAATGCTTGGTTCAGTGTAAGAAGTTGTTCGGTCCTTATTGACTCGGGCACCAAGCACACCAGCCAACCAATGTGCCCAAGTCTAAAATATTTTATTTTTAGTTTTAGTTTTTCCAAATATGATAGCACAAGGTGCTGGTTATAATATAATAAAAATGATTTATGTGATCAAGGTTATCGACAAGTCGATAACCACCCAATCTACCGGAAACTAAGCATTGCTAAGCATGACACCGAATAAACATAAATAGACCATATAACATCTACCGGGCTCTAATTCACCAGCAGGATTATTAACTTAGGCTAGTGGCAGGGGATGAACAATTTTAGGGAATTCATGCAACACTATTAACTACTACTAATCGACAAAATTAACTTGACAAATTAAAGCATGCATACATACAGTTGCAAACAAGATAATAGTTTTTGAAAGTAAGAGGATCAACATGCATCAACGGAAAACTGCTGACTTTGTTTATCGATACTCGACATTCTCACGAGCATCTCGATTGCGCTCAAGATCATCGTCATCTAACGATAAAAACTACCAAAGCGAAAAAAACAAATAATAAACACCGAATTCCAAAAAGTCTTCAAAAATTATGAAAATAAAGGTAAGAATGGTATTGATTTTAGATGAATTTGGGGACAAAAAATATTTGGTTTAGAGTTGAATTGAATTGGTAAAGAACTTTTGAAATTGAGACTAAGGCATAAGGTCTATTATGGAACAAAAGCTTTCTAAGGACATGAATGCTAGAATGGTCATCAACCTACTAACAGCTTCAAGCACCTACAAAGGAACCATTCTCTCGGATGTATGCCAAATCAAACTCCCATCAACTTGCACTTCCGAATTGCTATCTCACTAAGTAATACAATTGACCAACATCAAAATTTGGTAGCATAAGACCAAAGATTTTTGCAAGAGAGTTACACTACTAAATCAGATTTTCTCTAGATTACCCTCTCTCTCTCTGCCTAACATTTCAATAACAAAGATTTGGTTGCTACAGATAGCTAAAAGACCAAACAGCCTAATCGCACTAAGGACTCAAACTACTTAAATTAGTTCTCGATATTAACCAACCGACAAATCAACTTGTCACTATCACCTATTCTAATCACAAAGCACACAAGGATTTGGTTGTTTCTATGCTAGTTTCTGACAGCTAAAAGCTCAAGGATTAAAAGAACCAAGAAACTCTAACTACTAGAGTTGAGACATTCTATTAGCTCACTAATAAATTTGCAAATCCTCAGACTACTATTCACACAACCTACAACAAACAGGAAATTCAACTAATCTTCCTTCCAAACTTAAACAATACTAATTTCTCAATTGCTTGACTTCATTGACAACCATGATTTTTGACAAAGAAAGACAAGGTTTTCATCTTCAATTAAAGAGAAGGAACACACAAAGAACATCAGAGAACAAAAGGAACACATCAAGGGAGCCGCGCCGAGTTGGGGGCGTGGCTCTGGCTGGCATGAGAGGACACCGGTGGTGCCGACACGGCGAATCGGAACGGCCGAGTCAGCGACCTCAGGTGGAGGCGGCGCTTTCAAGGGCTCAAAGTAAATGGTGGCGGCGAGTGGTCGTCAGGCGAGGAAGACCGAGGCAGCAAGACTTGGGCTACTGCCCTCCGAGGAGGTGAAGCCGCTACAAGCCGAGGGGCGTGCCGAAAGGGCTATGGGTGGCGCGACGGAGCCATGTGGCTGGGCTGGTCGAAGCGAAGGAGCAATTGGGGCACAAGGCAAGACCAGAGGAGGAGAGAGCCATGACGAGAAGCACCAGGGGGTGACGCCATTCGCTTGATCGGGGAAGCGGGCTCATGGTGGAGGTGAAGGTGGCTTGGCTCTCGGTGGAGAAGAAGGGCTAGGAAGAAATGGTTTGGGGGCAAGGGTTGTAGCACTTTAAAGCCAAGGAATTGACTGAGAGCTCAATGCAACGATGCGCTCGGGACATCTTGGACACGCATTGTGTAATGGCGAAAGGCGCACATGCAAGTGAAGGGGTTGGATGCGTGGAAGAGAAGGCTGACCGAGGGCCTGCCACCAAGGAGAGAGGCAAACACGAGAATTTTCCAGACTTTGCAAAAATGGCTGAGGGTGATTAGATAATTTTTAGACAGAGCAAAATAGCTCCGAAAATTATGAAATTTTGAAGGTGAGTAGATAAGGTGTTCTAGAACCTAGGAAAAATATTTCCAAGCACTATTCATAAGATTTGTTTATATTTTAAATTCAAAATCAATTTTGAACATGCAAATTGACAAGAAACCAAATAACCTCCAAACATTTCAGAAAATTCCAAATAAGCATACCAAAACATATAGAATACAACTAAAATATTCACACACTTGAAATATTTTAAATTTTCCCCAAATTCAAATTGGAATTTTGAATTAGAGAAGAGGTATTGGATTACTAGGTTTTAACACATTTGTTTTGAAATAAAAGTTTCAAAAATTCCAAAATTTCATAAATGCTCATTAGATGCTTAACTAATCCAACTTAGAGATTTTGGGCTGTTACACTAAGTTATTCTTTTAGTGCTAGATTCTTGTGTAGGGCAAAGATCCGAGTGTCCTAAAAGGTTCAAGAGGTTTGTTTGAGAGTGACAATCCCTTTTTTTTCTCTCTCGTGGTTATTTCATCGTCCTTATTCCGCTTCACTCTATGAAATTTATCTACTTCGTTCTTGAAAGCATATACGCCATGTGTATATCATAAATTTGATTCGATCCGGGGTTGTGTGCATAAGGAACATATATCGAGTATAACATGCTAAGAAGACATATCGAGCATAACATGTCGACATGTGTGCCGACGTGCCAAACTATCCGACAATGTACACGCCTCGTGATCGATGCTATGTCAAGATTCTGCTCGCTTGGATGAGAAGGTAAACATGTGATAGGATCGAGTGGGCTTTTGGATGAGTTGGGCGTGAGTTGTATGTTGCGGCAAGTCTGTCGCGTGGGGTCATGTGGGTGTTCTGGTAGCAATATAAGGGTGTGTTCGGTAAATCGGGCATATATGTATGGGATGGTTGTGAATATGCCTTTATCTTCGTGTTTGATTGAGTGAATCAATCAACTCGCTCGATGGGGTCATATAAATTCTAAAAATATTTCCCAAATATGTTGTTGTGAGAGTCGTCGGTGATTTAATTTGTAATGCTTAACATTTCCATTGGTCCTAGCATCACAAATCAAATTTTCGCTCTCGGTGTATATGTACTTCCCAAAACCGTAGTACACATACACCTTACATAAATTAAGCATCACTTCCATACACAAGTTTTAGATTACCAAGTTTTTGTAATTTACAACATATTTAACATACATCAAGGTTCATACAAAAGAGTTAAGTATGTAGCGGAAACACCGCCATAAGATGGATATAAACAAAAGCTAATCACCGCCTTACCCACAAGGTAATCAATCGAAAACGCCCAAGCTAGTCGTCAAGAGTGAAGTCACCACAAACGCCAACCCCTTGGGGTCAACCTCCTCTCGCAAAGAATAGACAATGCGCTTGAGTACAAAATTGTACTGCAAGACTTTCGATTAACAAACCTATACATAGCTACATGCAAGCTTGAATCAATGGAGATGGCCATAGAGTTTATTTTTAGCGTAAAGCCACATTTTATTTGCATTAGTATAATAGATTGAAGGAAATTTGTTAAAACAGTTTTTAATTATTCAAATATCATTGTGACAACAATTATAAACATAATTAACATCCTAGAGGTGACTTCCCATAGTCACCACAACAATAGCACGAATTACCCATTTGTACCACCCATTCTCAAGTTTTATCAAAATGTTATAGTCTAACTCTTGAAAGACCTCCCCAAGCGTGTCCCAACCAAGGACATGGCTATTCGAATAAATTAAACCCTGCAGGAGTGTACAACTTTACCCACATATCAGACCGTCTTTTTGGCAAGCTATAGAGCACACTTCCTTAGGTATGCCGGCAAGGCTAAGTCCTACGAAACGGTTTCTAATGTTATGTATTAACTACGAGCCGCCCGTATAGATAGACATTCATAAGTTGTGTCGAGTCATCGTAGCCGAAAGTCAACTACCTTATAGGGTAAAGCCTCGCATAACTACAATGCCCCTCGGTATGGAGAAACTAGACATGATTTCACTCCCGCACACCCAACAATAACAACTCATTTTTTTTTTAACACAACCCCCAACTTATGCACTGGCTAACACACACCAAATTACTAAGTCAAGAGGGTTCCCAATACCTCATGTGGATGTATGCAATAATACTCGGTTCAAGGGGACAAGATGTTCGGGTCCTTGTTGACTCTGCACACAACCACACACCCGATAATCACACCTTCCAACCATGTGCCCAAGTCTAAATATTTTTGTTTTCATTTTTAGTTTTTCCAAATATGATACATACATGAGTACCCTAACTCAAGTATTTAAAGCGATGTCATAATGACCATCGCCAAGCGATGATCCCTGACTACCGTTCTAAGCATGGCTACAACAACAACTCAAGATACTAAATATAAAGTGACTAGAGCCCATCCATCGAGCTCTAAATCACAGCGGATATAAACCTAGACTTAGTGGTAAAAGATGGATATTTACCTACAGTTCATGTAACTATTCGTAAACTATCGTGAACTAAAAATTACTTATCAACATAACATGCATACATACAGCTTGACATTGAAATATTAGCATGCGAACATAATAGGATCAACGGCATCAAAGGAGAACTGGTTGCTTTTGCTAGAGGCAATCTTCTTGCTATCGAGGATCACTCGTATTCAATAGAATAGTCAAAACCTATCGAAAGAATCGAGAAAAACCAATAAGAACAAATAACAATCGAAAATACTCAAAATTCAAAATCATCCAAAAATCATGAAATTCACACGAAGGTAGAGCATGATTTTAAATGAATTTATAAATGACAATCATTTGATTTGGATGATGTATGCAAAAGTTATAGCCTAAACAATTTCTATCGAAAGGAAATCAAGGAATTCAACTCTGCTGTCGCTCATGCTAAAAAAATCGAGAGTTGGTGAACATGAAAATTTAATGGTAGACAGAGCATGAAATTCTAAGGACTACAAAAATTGATTCACTTCACTTGGAGTTAGAATGAATTTCTTAAGCATTTTCAAGGTTGTGCCATTAGGGTGGAAGTAATTTGTGAAACAAGATTTTGAAAGATAGTAACATACTTAAAACCTATTCTACATTAAAGTACATTACAAATGTAAACTACCAAAACTGGTTTTACTCAAATGGAGCTACAGAGAAATACTTATGCATTTTTCAAGGTAAAAAAAATTTTAGTGTAAAATAATGATATGCCGAAATTAATTCTATTAACAAAATTTTCTAGGACAGTAGTATGATTCAAACCATTTTTTAGATTAAAGATAATTTAAAAAGGAGACCAACAAAATTTGAATCATCCAATTCGGAGTTAAAAAGAATTACTTATGCAATTTTGAAGCTTAACCAATCTTCAAGATACAAATAATCCTATTCAAAATATAAAAGCATTTAAACCTTTTATACCAAGATTGAATCTAGCCATAGTCACTAACCAAAGGCCCTAAGCAACAAAGATCCTTTTTCTTTTAAAATCGGAACTAAAATGCTACTAACAAACGGACCCACTTGTCATGCTCACAAACCCATACGAAGAATGTGCGACTACAAGTTCACGCTATAGTAACAAGGGTCTATGGACCACCGAGGTTTACGTGTGTAAACCAGCCCACTTGTCGGTGACTCAACTAGGAAAAACAACAGATTAAACACCGAGATTTCACGCCTTGGCCCCACGCTAAGAAGCGGCTCTAAGTGAAAACTAAACGGTCATTTACGACAATATAGCATTAACTCTATCCTGAAGACAGAGATTACTCCTTAATGGCTCGCCATAGCCTCGCTCTACCGTTCGACAATGGAGCTGGCCCACCATGAGTCGCCTTGATAATCGCCAACAACAGGGGCCAAGGCGGGGCGCGGGTCAAGGGCTAAAATGGGACCCCCTCTATTGTGCACCCGCTTGGGTCAAACATCGCCGAGGCGAATGGCGGCGCTATGAGGTGGAGCGGCGGTGAACTACGGTGAAAATGGCAACACCGATACAGCAACTCATTGAGCCATCTAAAGCATGCATTAGCACAAGAGGAACATAGGACTTTATCTGAGGGACACAGAGACAAAGGGCTCAGAGGAGATGGGTTGGCGACGAGAAGAGTGCTCACAATGAGGCGAAGAAGAAACCTGACCTAACAAATTTTGCGATCGAAACATGGGATTAAGTTGGGGAAATTATGGTATGGCTCAAGAACAATGTGACACGGATAATAGGGGAAGGGCGGCACTGGAACGGCCGCGATAAGGAGGTGGCGCACCGATCGTGAACGGATTGCTTCTCCCTGCTTCGAGTAAATTGAGAGAGAAGAGGGTAGGGGATGCATGGTGGTGTCTAAAGGAGGAAGAGGACGCTCCAGGGGAGTCTTTATAGCTGCTGGGGTGAAGAAACGAGAAGAGGCAGCTCCGCGGGCAGTGGCGGCGATGCACATGACGTACAGGCATTGGTGACATGGCCGGGCAGGGATGGGGCTATGCAGGAGATGCGAGCGAGGTGAGGATACGTGGGCGCTCGTGACTTCCTGTGGGCGACACGTAGGTGCGGTGGCACACTTGGAGCGGCCAGAGCAACCATGGTGCGGGCGAAGCCGAGATTTCAAGCGTGAGCCGCATGGAGAAGAAAACCTGCAGGTGGGGCCTGCTCATCAGCGACGGTGATGAAGTGGCGCGAGCGACCGAGCGGGTTGAGCTCGAGTCTGACTCGGGTCCGGCTATATGGTGTGGTCGAACCAACTCACGTCGGGCAGTCCGATTGAGATTTGACGGTCCGATCGTGCTGGTTGTTCAGACGGTCCGAACGTTCCCAACGATTTGGACGGTCCGATTGAGATCGAACAGCCCGCGCGTGTGCTAGTTCGGACGGTCCGAACGGCACCAAATAGTAGCTAAACTGAGATTTTGGAAAAAGACTGACAGTTCGAGGAATTTTTAGAGGTGGAAGATCAACTCCAAAAATCCTGAAATTTTTATGGGAGGTTACTGAATGATTAACCTTGCATAAAAATTTCCAGAGGTTTTCATGCATTGGATTTTTTCTCTAGAAATGTTACAAGGTTCAGCCCTAGGGTTTTGACCAAAGAACTAACAGGTTTGGCTAGCTGTTTTAAAATAGCAAATAAAATCTAAAAATTATAAAAAATTTCAGATGAGTCACTAGGATGATTTAGAACCTAGAAAAAATAATTCCAGAGGTTGATCACAAGATTTGTTTTAAAAGTTTTAAAGGATTATGCTTCTAGTCAATTGAAGATTTAGGTTTTCAAAATCAACAAAACCTTAGAAAGAAAATCCAAAAATTCCAATAGCATCATGATGCATCAAAAATTTTAAATTCCCTTATTTTTATACATTTGAAATATAAAGCCGAAGTTTGGGATGTTACAATTGTATCGAATGGTTCTATAAAACGACGAACCATTACAGTAAATAGAGGGACAAGTGCGCCCCTCTCATATCTCTCTCCTCTCGTATACGCCATCGACCAAAGGGTCATACCAATTAGTGGATAGTTAAAATAATTAATTTAGTTAAATACCCTTTTGTAATTAAGGTATATTTAATAATCGTGCTAATATTTTAATAATTAGTCGTATAATACTCCTCTGTGTATACAACTCATTCAACTTTTCGGTACCATTCTATTCATGCAACCAAACAAAATCTTAAATTATCTTATCCCACTAGCGAAATGCAAAAGTTGTATCATACCATACAGTACCATATCATCCATCCTATACATCTCATCCTACTCACGCTAGTTTATCTAACCAAACATACCCTAGGACGCAGACTGCTATTGTAAAAGGCATCGAGAAGACGAGTGAATTGAACTACTTCCTACCTGTCTTTTCCCCTTTCTTATTCCCCAAACCTTCCCTTATTCTGATTCCTTCTCTGATGACCCAATCCTCTGCTCGTTTGTTACATGCTACCACAGCGTCCGTGCCTTCAGCGAAGTACCAGATCTCTATGCCTCCTCCAGTGATGTACCGCATGAAGACGCATCTGGTGCCATGCTTTAAGGAAACTAAGTTGTTCCTGCACTGTACGCGCATCAAATACATCTGTAAGCACAGAGAATCTTAACGAAATGTCTTATGTTGTGTTAACACATGAACAACATTCTTCTAAAAGATCTTTGTACTTTATTTTCAGTTTTGCTGTGGATGTAATTTCTAATTGTCGCATCTGTATGTTCCTAATGTTGTAGCTGTGTGACATTGTTTTCGGTGATTTGAACCAGTTTTTACAGCTAGAGGGTGTTGAATACGGTTATATAGTTGAAGGCCAATATCTAGACTCAGGCAAGAGTTGAGGAGTAGAGGGAATTTATTCCTTTCTTAGCCTTTGTTTGGATACTAGGGAAAACATTCCCCGAGAAGGAAATCACGGGTGGATTTTTTGTGGCACATGGGATCCCGGTAGGGCCATATCCCGTGGGACAATGTCTCCGTGTGACCATTTGGAAGAAGTGAGCCCGATGCTGATGCCATAGCTGTGCACGGGCGAGGTGGTGGTCGCACACGAGTGACGGCGATGAAGACCAGATGTGCGTCTACTGGATCTGGTGCACACAAGCGAGGCGGTGAGGTGGACGACCGGATCCGTCGGCCAGAGGCAAGGAAGATGCCCGGATCCGCCGTCGCCGCCCGATCTCACCGTCCCCGTCGTCGGATCCGCCGCCCCCGTGTTTCTTCTCAAGCTCCGGCACGACGGAGACAGCGGCATGCACAAGAGGTTGCGCCACCTCCTTCGTTCGCCCCCCAATCGTTGTGGCCGCCGCTCACCATGTTACGTCATCGTGGATAGCATAGAGAGATAGAGAGAATAGACTGGGGATGGTAGAGGATGAAGAGCTACAGCGAGCTATGCGGCGGAGG
This sequence comes from Phyllostachys edulis, assembly GCA_036346405.1. Taxonomy (NCBI): domain Eukaryota; kingdom Viridiplantae; phylum Streptophyta; class Magnoliopsida; order Poales; family Poaceae; genus Phyllostachys; species Phyllostachys edulis. The sequence goes on from JAYEVD010000905.1 coordinate 282,672, forward strand.
TAGCAACAGAGATGAGGTAACCTCGAGCCAGCATCAGGAGCATGAGAACGAGTGAGAAATCCCAGCCCGTGGAGGAGTTTTATTTAGCCCAAATGCTCCAGTGGGCCAATTTTCCTCACATGGATTGCTCCCCCGTAGCAGGCCAGGATTAGGCCGAGATCCCGGTCTTTCCCTGTGCTCCCAAACAACGTCTTATTCTTAGTATACTCGCGGCACAGTACTCCAATGTCGCTCTTGAAAGACGATGAACATTACTAGAGGACTAGCTTCAAAGAATACAATGTGTCAATGCACCTCTTAGATTGATACCTACCTACCCATTTTAGGCCTTGTACAATTTGGCACAACAAAGGAGAGGTCAAAAGGAGGGAGGAAAGAATTTCGATGATGAAACTATATGAGCCACCAACGCACCAAATTTATCTCAGATCTTTACGACGTAAAAAAATGTAGTGGTGGTGAGTGATGTTCTTCGCTCCTTCTCTATCTCCTCGACGCTCCACTACTTGCTCCAATCGCCAACATGTGAGCCTCCGCTACTCGATTGATTCCATCTCCTTCCCCGACCTCTTGGTTTCCGTTATAAAAACGCCAGATCAATAAGCCACCTAGCACCGCCTCACAGAAATTGCTCGATCTCAACAAACAAATCCTAACAGAACTTGAAGGAGGCACGCCAAGCGCAGAGTGACCAGCCGATATCAAGAAGGCATGAATGAGCTGCCAGTAACCACACCGATGACTACGACCCGACAGCTTAAGACTTGAGGTTGGGCCAAAGATGAAACATTGAAGCACAAGGAAGAGAAGATCGCCTCAACACCTAAGACCGGGCGCGAAGCTTCACGCTCGGCTGCCGGCCGACTAGCGCCACTCTAATCGACCGTGGTCCCCAGAGCAACGACGACGCTAACTCCTCCACCTCGCTTACATGCTCTACGTGCCCGAGAGGACACCCGTATATCTGCTATCCATGGTAGCGCTCACTAGTGCGTATGTGCACACGCATGTGTGTCCTTCCATCTCTGTCATACCGCCAGCAAAGCCACTCTGGTGGAGTGCTTTGGAAGTGTTATTTGTATGTTGATTGTAGATGCTATTTTTCTATTATGCGTGCGTGTTTCATTCACATATACATTTGATTGCATCACGACGAATGCGGTCATGTGGCTAGACTATTATCATCATGTTTTCATTGTCTGTTGAAAGGCTAAGGCTAGTGACATGGACATCGATGACACGGTTAGGGAGGAATTGGCCATGTTGTTTGGCCACGGGTCTGATGTGTTCACTGAAGTACGATGGAGCAGGCATAGCGCATGGCCGCAGAGTCAAAGGTACAGTGAAAGCACAGCGATGGAGGTGCTATGCGGGCCGCATCGAAGTTCGATCATAAGTACCAAACACTGTAGCGGAGGCACAAAGTATGCCAGGACGAACCTCACCGTGACACCTCGACAAGAATAGATGGATTGGCATAGGCTAAGCCCAATGACGGCCAACAATAGCTCAACATGCTAGGGTAATATGTTTTTTCTTTGTAGCAATGCACGGGCAAGTAGCTAGTAGTACAAAACAAAGGTTGATAGAACTAACCAAAGAAGCAATGTCACATGCCTTTGCATGCATCTACTATTCTATGAACTATATTAGAGGCTTAAGACATGCATGCAAATCACAGAAATGGTAGTCGAGTCGACGAGTCTTGGTCAAACGAAGAATCTATGGGCATGTTTGGAACGACTTTAGCTTTACCTTTTGCTCGGAAAACCCAAAAGCCATCCCAAACAGCTTAACTTTCTCCTGCTTTTGTAGAAGCCAAGTCGTTTTAACGTGAAAGCGGAAGCCACAGGGGCCAACTTCCCCCGCTTCTACTGGATGGCCTTCAGTTTTCCCTAGAGTTCGTGGTTATTTACCCACCCCACGCCATTGAAAAAAAGGCTCCTCCTCCAGCATGCCCGAACCCTAACCCTAGCCTCCTCCTCCCCCGCCTCTGCCCAGGCCTCACGACGCTTGCTTCGCCACCCATGTCACCGCCCCGCCTCCTCCTATCGTCGCCACCAGCCTCCTCCTTGCCAATGGTGCCTCCTCCCGACGCCGCCATCCTTCCTCCTCCCACACCGATGCCGGGCCTCCTCCTCCCCCAATGCCACCTCCTCCTTCCTCCTCCCACACCACGCCTCCTCTTCCCGACACCGCCTCGTTCTCCGCACTGCCATCCTCCTCCCGACACACCGCCATCTGCCCTCCCACCGCCAGCCCTTCATTTTTTTTTTTCTCGATATTGTTTTTTTTCCTTTTTTCGATAAAGATGAATTATTTATGTCATCATTGAATTGATTACTTGTGTAATCATGGAATTAGATCAATTGTCGTTAATCGCCGTCAATTATGTTAATTGTCGTTAACATGTACCTATGTGCAAATTTTCATTAATTGTCGTTAATTGCCGTTAATTATCATCAATTTTACTTGTGTGTGAATTATCATTAATTGTCGTCAATTGTTGTTAAACACCATCAAACAAGCCATCATTTGCCTTAAGGGTATTTCATATATTTTCCAATTCATAAGCTCCAGCTAGCCTACCTAAAAGCCAGATAGCCAAACATCAAACCTTTCCAGTTTAGCTGTTGAGTCCTTCACCATTCAAATTTTTAGCCCACCGAAGTAGCTTTTCACAAAAGTGCAACCATACCGACAGCCCTAAACTACGGTAATTGATCAAGAGTGCTTAGTACATTGAGTTCTTAATTTGACCTAACAAATTCAAGGCCCTTTTTGCCAATGGTATGACCGCCTTGTGCATGTGGTATGATCGCCATGTAAGCCATGGTACAACCTCTCTCGAATGACTGCCATTTAGTGGTTCGACCACACCTTGTCTAACGACTAGTTTTGAGCATTTAATGCTAAAGTTTATAGATGTTGACACTATAGCGTGGTATGACAACCATGTAAAGTATGGTATGACCACACTTATTGAAAATGCCAATTTTGTGTCCAACGCCTAGTTTTTGGGTGGTATTTATACCCCCTTGTGGCATGTTGGGAGCAACTCTTGGTACCTCATTTCAATCTCTTGAGCTAGTGCAGCCCTCTACTTAATTATGCATATATTGCACCTATGGCGAGGAGAGGAAGACTCTAGTTGAATTTGTTGTATCTAGAGGTGGATTCTCAGATCCAGATGTGCATGTGTTGCACTTGGTGAGGGTCAACCAAGCGGCTTGGATTTTTATTTTTGGTGTTTACCGATACATAGATGGCTTGAAGGAGTCATGCCTGGTGATCTCTTCAAGAAGCTAGAGGTCTGACGTGTTGTGATGGTTCACTACTACAAAAAAAAAAGGTCTTCACAGATAGTTCAAAAACATCATCACAGATGGTTTCGTGAGCCGTCTGAGTTTATGGGTCAGTAATGACATGAGGTCATCACAGGTGGTTTTTAAACAAAGCTATCACAGACGGTTCTTATTCAAAACCGTCTGTGATAGTTTTTTCTATTACAAAAAAAATCGGATTTTGAGTCAAATCAATCAATTGCTGAACAGTAGTTTCCATATGCAACCTCTAGTAAGATAACTAAAATCTAATTAAAATTATGATGGCAAACATATTGTAGGAGAGACCTATCTAGCAAAATGGAAACCAAAAGGTTTCACAATGTCCCCTTCAATGGGAAAAAAAGGATAAAATTACAAAGTTAAACTAACTAAAAACCATATGTTCCTCCAAGCTCCTGAAGAACTCATCGGCTTCTTGGATTGGTCTTGTGAGCTCCTCTATGTACCTCATCAAGATATCACAAATTGTTCTTGCACGTGAATGCGAATTCAACTCAAGCTCGTTGGCAAGGAAAAGAGAGAAACGAAAACCTCCCGTGATGTCTCAGGCCTTAGGTAACACAAAATAAAGATCATTTTTATGGACATTAAATCATAAAAGGTACGTAATAAAATAAGAATCATCAAACAACCAACAAATTATGTATGTTTTTGGGATATACCGTACCTTTCGGTGATCTACCTCTATGGCGGACATGGAGCTCTCGCGTCCCTCCTCCTCGTCATCAGTTGCGTCTCCTCACCGAGCCATGCCGGGGAATCGAGGGCAGTCGCCGGAGCTCGGTGTGGGGATGGGAGAGGGAGAGACTGATGGAATACAAGGCAAGGGTGGGTATAATATATAAGGACAATGCTAAAATATTTCGCCTCCCGCGCAAGCGTTCAAAAATTTCCACGAATCACAGACGGTTTCAAACAAAAACCATCTATGATGAGCTAGTATCACAGACGATTCATATTAAAAAACCATATGTGATAAGTATCTCTCGATTTTACCATGGCTTGAAGAAATGCTATTAATATGGCGGTTTTCAAGTCATCGTAAAATTAGGGAGATACTTATCATAGATAGTTTTTGTTCAAAAGCTACTGTGATGAGGACAGAAGTCACTGAGCGGTTCATCTTGAAAACCTATGAAGTATCACGAGCGGTTACGAACAAGAGCAAATGCAGCGATATTTAATAATATCACAAGCGGTTCTTGTTCGTAACCATCTCGCGATACTTCACGAGCGGTTTTTCAACACGAACCGCCTGCGTGATATTACTTCTTCATAAACGGTTTTAGCATAACGATAACAGGCATTTGTTGCTAAACTAAAACCATCTCGTGATTGTATTTAACAGGCATAGTTTTGGTCAGCGAAATGCGTGATGAGGCGTCGATATTAGCCTTTTTGTAGTAGTGGTTGGATCTCACCTATTCGAGAGGAAAGAGCTACCACTAGTGGATTGAGGTTCTTGGCTTAATTGGTGGAGTCGGTCCAATTCATTTGGGCTTACCATAACATGGATTAGGGGAGATCGGCAAGTCTTGGTAAAAGGATCATGTGTCATCTTGTGGTTTGCCTCCTTGTGCTCGTTTAAATTGTGCAATTTACATTCCTAGAATTAAATTGATTGATTTTCACCCTAGGATTGCAAACCTTGACATAGGCTTTGGTTGTTCATGTCTCTTTGACCTTACAACCACTCATTTCTAATGTAATATATTTGTAAAACCTAATAAGATTATATTATTAGGAAAATATTTTACAAGACAAATCTACACATGTCATTTTCATGAGTTCAATCTAAATATTCAAAAACATAATAATAGACAAAATTTATAATGTTTGACTACACGTAACCCAAAATGTGCTCCTTTTGTGACTAGAGGGAGTAAATGGCAATTGGTGTCCCGACTACTTAAGAATGTTGATCCATCACGAGAAAACAAAAGAATCCTCCACATCTAAAATTGACTATAAAAGCAACCTTCTAATTGTGCGATGTCACCTTTAAAACTATAACAGTTAGATCAAACCCAACTAAAATATTAACCCTTAGATCTTAAATACTTAAGAGGCGCTTTGATTGGACACTTTTTAGTTGAAAGGGTGGGAGTTTATAAAATTATGCGCATTATTTCATGAAAAGACATCCTTTTATGGAAAGATACATTTCTATGGCACCCTTTGGGGAAATTGAAATAGTCTTGAATACTTTCATTAATACTAGTTTACCTTGTTCACAGAAGTCAACTTTTCCCCACGCCTTGTTACGTCTTGTGACATACATCTTCACATGTCTTGACGCTCTCCCTCTAGCATAGCAAAAAATGCAAATCTGATTTTGAAAGGCTTTTTCCAAATGAAAACCGAACTTTTATTTAATCCATTTTTAATAATACTTTAAAGATAACCCCTCCTAACTTTATTTTCAATTTTGACCTATTTGGCCACTCGTGGCGTGGCAAAAACACTCTGTCACTGCGTAACTATGTGTGGCCAAAGGCGCCACGAAAGCCCTCGAAGCAGTGTGGCGTGATTCGGGCCTTGCCACACGGTGTGCGACATGGCAAAACACTTTGTCATGACAACTCTCATGGTGTGGCAGAGTCGAATTAGTTGCCACTTGCACGCCGTCTGTCACTTTATTCTTCCTTTTCTTCATCTCGCCTCTCACCTCATGCCTCCTCTCTCCTCCCACCTTTAACCTCCCCACCAAATCCAACGTTTTGGACCCGATTTGAAGCCCATAAACTCATGGAGATAATA